>JAQHUG010000034.1:2492177-2511414 GCA_028555095.1 Dicrostonyx torquatus | reverse complement strand
GAGGGCCATTAGGCACTTCTGCCTGAGGGCTTGTCTGCACCTACATGACCTCTAGAACCCGGAAGTATTGGCCATATGTGGCTGAAATCATTACACTTACAGCGTTGCTTATTATTCGGAATAATCAATAGCAAAAGTAATATAAAGAACGATGAGGGAATCTATAGATTGCTATCATATTGTTAACTGAATATGTGTATGTAAACATATATTTTCCTTTTTTTTTTTAAAAAAAAATCTCATTTGATTTTTGTGTTAGTTAATGTTCTATGGCTTAGACCAATACGAATGACAAAACAAACAAACAACAAAAATCTCAAGAGGGAAAATTTATCTGGGATCCTGATTTCAAAGGCTTCAGCCATAGTAAGGTAGCCCCAGCACAACTGTTGGTGATGAGACAGAGCATTGTAGTATCCATGATAGAGAATAGGCTAGCCATCTCATGGTAGGAAAACAGAGTCTGAACAAGAGACCAAATACAATATGTGTTCTCGAAAGGTATACGCCAGGGATCTACTTTCTCCAGTCAGGCTCTGATTTTCACTATTTGCACCATTTCTGCATAGTTCATTTATTCATTTATAAATCCACTGGTGCTAGTGCACTATGACCTAATTCCTCCCGAATACCGCAGCCTCTGAGAATTGCACTGAGGATCAAGCCTGTAATGGCTTTTTGGCTCACCCCCAAACAACTTTATTTTTAGATAAATCTAGGTTTTGTTTTTTTTTTTTTTTTGGATTTTTTTCCTCTTCAATAGTCTCTTTTCTAAAACATCTTTCTTTTCTATATTTATAGCTATTTTAATGGAGTACAAATAGTCTTTGGAAACTTTGTAGGAGATGAGATAAAAGCAAGATTTGGAATAACATTTTAAATTTTATTTTATAATGATATTCGGTAGAAACAAATGTCTTCTGAGCTTCCAACGTTCAAAACGTTTGTTTGAAAACAACCGGAAAATTGGTATTAATATTATATCTAGCTTCATATGAGGAATAAAACTTACAGTATAAATTCTTTGTAGAACTTATTTCCCCTATTTAGAGCCTAGCTGTTGAGACAATTACTTCCTAATTGGCCCTTTGGCAATGCATAGGGTCATCTACTCATCTTCCGTGTCACCTTGGGTATAGACCATTCTGAGTTAAGGTGAGAGTGTAAACCAGCTTCACTGAGACATAGATTGGAAATGTTCTGTCATTTATAGTTAGAAATCAAAGACTAGCCAGCTCCATTCTCCTAATTCCTTGATAAACTACAGCACTCGAACAACCCCAACCTGACATTTAGTCTTGCTTTGTTTCTAACCCATGAGCATACGCTTTACATTAACGTGAACTTAGTAGGCTGTTAATCATGAATATTATTCCCAGAGTTTACAGGAAATCCTAGTAGATAATGCCTTAAAATAATCTTGTCTGCCCTAATTCTGTAACTGTAAGTCAAACATGGTACTTATTAGACTGTGTATTATGCAATGTATTGTAAACTGGGAAAGTGAGGCTCAATGGTGGAGTGCTTGCTTAGCATGTACAGGACCCTTAGTTTGATAACCAACATCAGAAAGAGAGAAAAAAAGAAAGGAGGGAATAAAGCAAAAGAGGGAGACAAGGAGGGAAGGAGAGGAAGAGGCTGATATATTGCCTATTTAGGAATTTGAAAATCATTTTGTAAATATCCAAATCCTATAAAAGACAATTTATGCTCTTATGAAAACGAGACCACCCTCACAGAGTCTTAACTCTTAATCACCATTTCAGTCTCCAAGAAATCCGTCTAGTTAGGCCAGCCTCCGACCAAAATTCTATTTTGTTGTCTCTTGAGAGGCCATCCTTGCCATGGCAGAGGTTTCTTCCCTATTCTTGTCTCTCTTCTGGGCCAATATCTGGTTGTAAAGTTGGATTATGTTTCTATTTTGGCTACAAAAACTCATATTTTTAGAGGAACTGAGATTTAAATATGATCATAGTGTGATGTACTTTTGGCTTCTGTGTCAAGCACAATCCTCAACACTTAGTCCACTAAATCCTGCCTTACTTATACATTTTGTGAGTTATGAAACAATAAATTTTTAAATATGAGGTTCAAACCAGCTCTTTGCAGAATTTGAATGATCAGAGAATACATTAGCATTTTTCCATTGATAATTTAAATTATGTGTACTCTTATTTTTTTATAACCATATCTATACTTTCTTCTTTTCTTAAATATTAGTCTTTGTCAGCCTAGAAAGACTAACTGGTCTTCAGAACAATTTACCCAGATAAGCATTTGGCTTCAATATTCTTTCTGTGTTCCTGCATGTCTCCTCCTTTGCTTCACTTTTTGTTTTTTCTTTTTCCTTTTTTTAATTTTCCTCCTTGGTTTCTTACCTACAGGCATAATATCTATGTGTTAATAAAAACTGCCTACACATTTCTTTCCAAAATTCAGTTCCAATCATAACGCTCCAGGCATCTTAAACCACCTATCAGTATTCAAGTTTGTAATGTAACCCCTGAGATCAGCACTAGACTTCGCTTGTGTATCAAAGGACCCTGAACAGCATTATCCTTCTAAGCCCATAAAATAGCTTTGTTTTATTAGCACTAATGCTATCTCTTCAGCTTCTCATTTTCCAAAGCATGCTTATAAAATGTTTCTCACAGCCAAGCCAAAAAAAAAAAAAAAAAAAAAAGGCTTTGACAAAGCATCCTGTTGGGGGGATAAAAGAACTTTATTCTTTGCCTGATTACACAAATGTAGACATATCTGGGAAGAAGGAATTTTAATTTAAAAATGCCCCTGTAGGATTGACCTATAGACAAATCTGTAAGGTTGTTTCCTTGATCAATGATTGTTACGGGAAGGTCCAGCCCACTGTGAGCTGTACAATCCCTGGGCAGGTAGGTGGTCCTGGATGTGGCAGAAAGCAGGCTAAACAAGCCATAGGGGACAAGCCAGTGATCAGTGGTCCTCTGTGGCTTCTGCTTGAATTCCCGCCTCCGGGTCCTTGCCTTGAGTTCCTGCCCTGATTTCCCTCAATAATGAAGAGTTGAAAGTTATAAGCTGAAAGAAAATCCTTTTCATCCCATGATGCTTTGGTATCACAGCAAAGACAGCTTAACTGAGACAAGTCTGGAATGGAAAAGATTGTGCACCCTCATCTGTAGTCAGAGAAAACAGATTTTTCAGGGCATTGAGGAATCTGACTGTGTGACCGATTGACAAGCAACCCAGTGGAACTCCATTTCAGTTGTAGTGAACCCAGTTTGATCTTCTATTACTGTCCCATGACTCTTACCCCCATTACAGATGACAGTTGTTTTAGCTTGTTCAGACTCTGTGGAATCTGTCTTGCATTTCTATTTGAGTAAAGCAGGTTCAGGATGCTGATATACAGACAGTAGGAACTTCCTGTTTGTGGTTTAGGGTTTAGACCTTATTACCAGTTCAGTCTCCTGTATTTGTTTATTATGTCAAGATGGCTCCATGACCCTGGAGCACAGATTCTGCCCCCACTTGTATTTTTGTTTATATTATACAATAACAAAAACACAGGTGTGTTTTTGGTGGGAAGGAGTCCAAGATCTTCTTCTTGAGTCCTTAATTGAAATTCACATAGGATTTTAAGTCTGTGTACTGTCCAAAAAGATGGGATCAGCAGAATTCCACACATAAAACTGATGGAGAATTTCACAAGCTTACAAGTGCTAAAGAGTCTTAATACCCTATGATGCTGGGTTTAAAAAAAAAAAAAAGACGAAGCAAGGATTACATCAAGACTAAACATCACCTCCTGACTCAGTTCACTGAACTGAATATTGTGGTCCTTGGAGATCAGTTCTGTTCTCAATTCTAGGTCCATCCTGGGCTTGTGTTGACAAAGTGGTAATGTTTTATATTCCAATTTCCAATAGCTCCAGAAAACCATAGCAAAGCCAAAGACAATAAGTCATCCTGTTATTTATTTACTTATGGACAAATATTTTTATGTCTCCTGTATGCAGATATCTACCATGTTCCAGATGTTATGTCTAGCACACATGATCCTAAGGTCTGCAGTTCAGATGTGATTTCCACCACATAAATACTGTGTTTTAAGTCTTCACAATTTGATTCCATGTCTATTACCCTAACTCTTAAAATGATGGCCTGCTTCTCAGTCAGTCCCCATTGGCAGCCACATTCAGAGAGTCCGGTTAGGTCATATGCTCATTCAGTCCTGGTCCAGCTGGATTTGATGAGCTCCCAATAGATCAAGCACACTGTCTCTGTTGGTGGGCCAGTCCCTCACGGTCCTGACTTCCTTGACTGAGAAGCCAATGATAATGGCACTGGGACCTATCTCTTCTGCATGTATTGGCTTTTTGGGAACTATATGAATGCACATCTTCTTAGACCAAGATGGAGGGGGGAGGGCCTTGGGCTTCCCATAGGGCAGGGTATCCTGCCCCATCTTAAGGAAGCAGGGGGAGGGCAGTGGGGTAGTGGGGGAGTGGGAGGGCCTGGAACAAGGGGAGTAAATGTAAATTTTTCTTTTAACAATAAAACAAGACAAAACAAATGTTCACACTGAGAAAAAGAAAAAAAAATGATGGCCTGCTTCCTTTCCAAGCTTTCAAGGCTATTTTCCAAAAAAGCTTTAAATTCAGAGAATGTGAGGCCTCTCTCCTTTATTATTTACCTGGACAAAACACTGCCAACTATTCTAAGTGACACTCCCTCCCGGCCCCAAAAGACTACGGTGACTGCACAGTCCATTTCCATTTTACACACTAATCTGTGTTCAGTTATCAGTCCTGAGACAGGTGACCCAGAGTCTTGTGAAATCACGCATGCATCTCTACTCTGAAATCTGACCTCTTTGGGAGAAGAACACTATCGCAACCTCAGGTACAGACACTCTCTGGGAGAGGGTACACCTGCTGAATAAATCATTCATAGAAATGGTGGGATACTTTGTTACCTATGAAAGCTATAAACAAAATATGTGGGTAATCTTCTCAAAACGCAGTGTCCAAATTAAACTGGATCAAAGATCTCATAGTATTCAAATTGTTCATGAGTGCAGAGGAAACAAAAAGGACACTATGGAGGATCTACATACTTCAGTTTCACTCTGTGTAAATGGTAGGGCTTTCACATAAGTCAGAGAAAATATACTGGTCCATTTTTCATGAGCCAACATGAGAGTCATAAAAGTAACATTAAATGTTCACAGTGTGTAATGATGAGCAAGACCTCTTTCTTAAAATGTTTGTTTACCCATCAAGCAAGAATGTCAGATTTATTCCCAAGCATGGGGAAAGCCTCTAAGTGCATATTCCATGCATGTATGAATGCATGTGTGTCCTATGCTAGGGTAAGTAAAGATACTAAAATCTGGATCCACTTCTTCAAAACACTTGTGTGTGAAGATGTTACGTACATTTCTGGCAATACACTAAACAGTATAAAAGGTTTAAAAGGGCAGTTATGAGAAGACAGTGTGACCCTGTGTCAATGACAACTCTTGACATGAACATTGACCATGTTCATGACCATGACCAGTGCCTCAAGCTCATGGGAATGGCAAGGCTTTTCCCTGTTGTGAGGATGGATGTTAATGAACTGGACTTTACACCCACAGGGGTTTTGTTGTGAGTTAAGGGTCTACTTTATAAACCTAACCTTACAGAAAACTCGGCTGTTGCAGAAATTCTTTTTAGAAATGACGTTGGGGTAAAAGTTTTAGTTTACATGACTGCTAAAAGGTTGACCCCAGACACAGCTCTCACAGGCACAGAGGGAAACTATAAGACCAATAGTGTCAGCTCTACCGATATTTTAGCCTGGATATGTCCCTGTTATGGGAAGCTGTTCTGCATTACCAACATACCCAACCTTCATTTATTAGACAAGAAGATTGCCTCTTACCAAATCCCCAATTAATGACAACCAAAACTCCAAGCACTACTCAATGTTTTTTGGAAAAGGGGAAATTCTTTTCTACCCCACTTCTGATCAATAACTGTAAATTTCACATAAAAATAATTTCATGAAAAAAATTTTTATCTTAGGACAAGCTAACTGTGGCCCAAGTAATTAAGAAAGGATAAGAATGCAATGTGGGTCAGTTGTTGGGAAGAAATATTTTCTTAATCTTTTTTGCCTTTAAATAACTAAATTCTTTAAACATTCATGAACAATATCAAATGTTTTTGCAAAAGATTTGCACACAGCTTCTTTTCTTATAATGTCACATCTTGAAAGGAGAAATGTAGGTAGAGTTTATTTATTGTTTGCTGCTATACAAACATTCACCAAAACGATAAGTAAAAAAGAGAATATCTGTGGGCCAGATATACAAATAGATGGCAAAATTATATTTCTTTCTTTCTTTTTTCTTTTTCTTTTTTTTCTTTTTTCTTTTTTTTGCTAGATTTCTCTGTGTAACAGCCTTGGATTTCCTGGAACACAGTTTTGAGACCATGCTGACCTTAAATTCATAGAAATTCACCTTCCTCTGCCTCTCAAGTGCTAGGATTAAAGGCCTGTACCACCACACCTTGCCAATGGCAGAATTCCTGATCTAATTCCAATACTATTACTATTAGAGTTGAAGAGGAGTGATTGCATATGAATTAAGTGGAGAGTGGAAAGAAGTAAGGACCAGGTTGGCTCACACAATGTGTATTATTGTCCTGATAACTTCATGCCTTCTATGTAGAACTCTGTGTGATTTTTTGGGGGGACTTGCTGGCTGTGGGACCTGGTGGGAGGACAGAAACCCCCAACAAGCAGGCCCTCATGTTACAGAATGGCACCCACGTGGATAACTGCATCCACATAAAACCTGAGAGAGCTGGGGAAGTAATTCTAGACAGAAAAGAATAAAGTATTACTTCTTGGTAGCAGCGATTTCTTGGGTCTACTCTGCTTGCTAGAGGCAAACAAGCACTCTCATTTAAGAGAGGCTTCCTGACTCAGCTTTAGCTGCAAAACCTTGCAGCTCTTTTAAGAGGTCCTTACACAAAATACTTAAGTGGTGTTGATAAAAGCTGACTGCATGATTTTCAGTGATAGGAGGAGAAAAGCTGCACTGTTTTAAAATGCTGGCTTTGTAGGCCATCCTGCCAGGGCAAACTCTGACTCTTTCAGGCAGATGGTCCGACTATGGAGCATTTGGGTTGGATTTGTGAGCACACTGCTGTAGCTTGCTTGCTGGCAAGGATCTTGAAATGCCATAGAGTTGTGACAATAAACATGACTCTGGCCAGTACCTATGCTATGAGCCTGGAATTTCATAAAGCTAAGGAATGGGCTGGATTCAGCTGTCAAAACCACAGCTTAATCCTACCCATATTGCCTAGCACATTAAAGATTCATATGGTCAGAAAATGAGAAATATACAGTAAAGATTGATTCAAATAAAAAAAAAATTTAAATTGTTTTCCATTTTTTTAAAAATAAATGCAGGCTAAAGGTTAAAGTCCTTAAAATTAAAAGGAAAGAAAGAGATTAGTTGGGTGTGATGGTACACACATTTAATTCCAACACTTGGGAGGTAGAGGCAGAGAGGCCTCTGTGAGTTCAAGGTGTGGTAGCACACATCTTTAATCTCAGCACTGGGGAGGCAGAGACAGGCGGATCTCTGTGAATTCAAGGACAGCATGGTCTACAGAGTGAGTTCCAGGACAAATATACACAGAAACCCTGTCTCAAAAAGATAAAATTTAAAAATAAAAGAAATAGAGTTTAAAATAAAGCACACAGAGAATCTGGATAATGTATGCTATTATGTTCTTTTTGAATTGTTTGAATGCTAAGGAAGAAGCAAGAGCTGCTAAAAGATATTTGCGTATAAATACTGCTAAATTAATCTAAGATAGGTATTTTGAAAATACCTTGATTTCAAAATTGAAGTCAAAAGGTATGTTACTTTGGGGAAGAGGTTTTGCTTTTGTTTCCACAGGAACTAAGAGGCTGTGGATTCATTCTGAGTTAAGAAAAATCAGGTTTGATCAAGGAAGATCACCTGAGAAATCTCCAGTAGGAACAGATGGCCCAGATGTCAGAGTTCTACATCTGGAACAGATTCAAGACTGCTGCCTGAGGTGATCAAGACTCACAGGATACTCCACTCAGGACTTGATCATAATTCAAAATTTTCTTTAGGTCTCCATAAGATTATCAGCACCCCCAACCAGCAGGAAGTAGCCTGGAATCCTATGCCCAGATTCCCAAAAAAAATGACTATGGATGTTCTTGTTTTCTTAAATAAAGAGGAGGAAATGGTAAAGGACAATTCAGTTTTCTGTCAATTATGTTTTAAATAAATGCTGATTGGCCAGTAGCCAGGCAGGAAGTATAGGTGGGACAAACAGACAGAAAGTAGAGGCGGGGAAAGGAGAACAGGAGAATTCTGGGAAGAAGGAAGCTCTCTCTGCTGTCTTGTCGAGACACTGAAGAAGCAGGTTGTGACCTGCCCCACTGAAAAAGGTACCAAGCCATGTGGCTAACATAGATAAGAATAACCATTATTATATTATGTTATATTAACATTAATATAAGCTAATAGAAAGCCTGAGCTAGTGGGCCAGTCAGTTTATAACTTATGTAGATATCTGTGTAATTTTCTTTGGGATTTACTGGCTGTGGGAACTGGGTAAGACAAAAACCCCAACAAGCAGGCCCACATGTTCCACTTCTAGGTCTTTGCTTTATTTGTATTTAATTAATTAATTAATAATTTGGGGGTAGGGACAGGTATGTACATGTGTTGGTGCCTGCTAAAGACAGAAGAACACATCTGATATCTGGTGCTTTATTTATAGGCAGTTTTGAACTGCCTGGCATGGGTGCTGAGATACCTGGATGAGCAGCATGCACTTGGAGCTGCTGAACCTTCTTTACATCTCCCTATAGCTGTGTTTTCCAGTTGAAAAACAAGGAGTTTACACTAGGTGAATAGTGAACCCTTCTGTTTTCTTGGGAGTCTTCAGTGCTATATAATCTAAGTGGAAGAAAAGTAAAACACTGTCATAAATTGTGAAAAAAGATATAACTGCTGAACAAATATTTTACCAACTTCTCCACCAGCCAATGACAAATGAAAGGGAAGAGTAGGCTTTGGAGTTCATCTTGGATGCTTGAAAAAAATTTTGGAAACAAAGAGCACAGAAATACAATGAGGAAGGACAATAAAGATGAATCATGTAAAATGGCTGCTTTGACAAGTGAATTCCTCTATGGGGAACTACATGGCTCTGTGATCATCATTTGTGAAAGTAAGAAACACATGTTGTGTTTTAGACAAGAGTGAATGGATTTCAGTTCAGCATCATAAAACCCACGATTTGAGTGTGGAGAAATTATGAATCCCAAAGCAACCCTTGAAACAATAGTAGCAAATAACAGTCCTCCTTTAAATTAAATTTAATGGGAGTGCCTTGTGTTCTCTCTTTTGCCAAATCCTCAGCAGCAGGACATCTAGTCAGACATCAGTCTTACACCATTTAACTCCACCTAAGAGTGAAACCAGCCAAGAGCTGTTGACATCAATGTAGCAAGGAAATTGTTGCTGATCCCTCCTCTGTGATGTCATGGTTCTCTTTTCAACAGAGAGTAATCTCAAATTCTTCTGCTTTGCCTTAGTTTCTACAGCAGAAAATATTTTTTTTACCATTTTGCATAAAAATATCACACAAAGATATTTTCTTTCACCAAAAATTATATTAGATGGTTCACAGAGCTGCCTTCCCACTCCTGATACAAACTCCCACCTTCTTCTCATTTTCCCAGCTAAAGGCCTCAAGAAGATCACTGAGAGGATGCCCTGTTCTGATCTAAAATGAAAGATCATAAAAATGAACTATGCATTTAGAACAAGGTAGTAGGAACTATTCAAATACTCCATCACACATGTATTTATTTGATGGAATTCATATTTGAGAAAGAAATACAAGTCACTAAATAGCAGAAACACATTTACACCCATCTACAATAGTAAGTAGTTAAATGGCAGGTTCAGCTGGGGCATGTCCACCTACTGTTCCGTGTCTACCTATGGAAGACATGAGGCATCTGGTGTGTGGCCCAGGCAGTGGCTACAGTTATCTGGAGACTTCACTATAGAAAAGGATGGCTGTGGGTTTCTGAATAGGGCTCGGCACTGGATCAATTCCACTTCTCTGGTTCTTACTTGAAGCACAATTTTTCCTTGTTTTTTTTTTAAATTAACTTACATGTCTATTTTTCCATTTGATCTTTGTCAGTTGAGTCTAGAGACTCATGATAGGACAGAGAAGAAATTTCCTTTTGTTCCTACCATGAGTAAATTAAAGAGATGCACAGGCAGAAAAGAGTCCCCTTTCTCAATAGAAAAAACTTATTCAAGGCTCCCCCATTATCTCTGCAAAGTATTTTGTCATATAACTATGGTTCCACATAACATAAAGGTTTGAATTAGGAACAGGCACTATGCATCCTAACTCCATTTTGTTCTCTGAACTATTCCATCTCAGAATAATTTCTTCTTTCTTGGATGTCTCTAAATCCATAATCTGTCAGCCGTATGGCAAGCATCTCATAAGGAATCAGGAATGACCTTTAGAGAAAGCAAACTTGTCATGATACTGTTGAAGTCCCCTCCAAACATCATGGTTTTTCTGAGCCAGCAGTCTCTTGCAGAATTAAACCTGAAACAATGATGCACAAAGATCTACAGATTGACCAAGACCAATTATGTATACCTCTTGACTTGGGTCTAATTCTTTCTCTGTAAAATCCTGTAGTTTTATACACTGAAGTACCGATCCAAGACCTCTAGATCTCTGTTTTCACCTGCATGAGTTTGCAGAGTAAATCCCTTTCTTGTTTGGTCCCATCTCATTTCTCTTATTAAGCTTTATGTGGTAAGAGGACAAGTCTAGTCTACTAGGATCCATTACCATACAGAAAGAACTCTTGTCTATGGCTCTGATAGTGATGACTGGTATTATTCTGCCTTGATCAAGAATTGAGAAGTCAGGAGCTGATCTGTTTACATTGTGAGCTTTTCTGGATCCTAGATTTCAACCATATAACATCACCCATATGCATATACCATACCTTGACACTAACCATAACCTATCTCCAGTAACATGTATGTCTGGACATGAATAGCCCTAGGAATACTGGGAAGTCTATCCATTGTAGATTGACTTATTCTTTGAAGTCAGTGGAGAGTCCTGCATCACTCTTGCCAAGATTTAAGGGAGCAGGATTGTGCTAGCCTACATATTTTGAAGAACCTGTATTCTTTGTTCACACAAAAGAAGAAAGGGACCAAGAAAGAAACAGGAAGGTATAATGGATAAATAATTTCAAACATCTTGGAAGACATGCAGTTTACAGCATGCTTTTTGTACATTTCTTATTGCTACTGACTAATATGAGGCTTATTGCATTTTCCTTAACTTGTTTGATCTTTCATTGGAGAATGGAACTATATCTCTTCTCTGCCACCCTGGCTCTGTCTTTGTTGGTAGAGACTCAAAAGTACATAGACGTGTGTGTCACTGGAAGATGGAGGAGGGGTGTTGGCCCCTATGCCCAAAGGAGAGTTGTGTCACTTTCATCTGGCCAGCTTTGATTGCTATAACAATTTCCATAGTTATATTTCTATTATTTGTGTATCAATCATGCCTTGAACCGTCTTCTTTGCCCCCAAAATCTCTAATAAACAAGAGTTTCATCTTATGCTGAAATTTACAATTACTAAGAGATTTCTGTATGTTTTCCACTCTATATTTTCATAGTTTTATGGCTAGAGTATAGTTCTCTAGAAGCCTTTATCTGTGATGTTCTTGATAACTATTCTGGTCGTCATCTGCCTACATGGACTCTTAGCTGATTGTATCTGTCTTGATAGCACCCCAATAACCACTCACTTAGTTGAACTGCTTACTGCCAGCGTGTTCCTTGATAATGACTTGACAATTTGAACTTCTGCTACCTGATATTTATCAGTCCATCTGCCAATGACCCTGTCATGTTGTGAAAGAAACTGCAATATCATTTGCAGAAACTGACGAGTAATTAGTCAGTTAGCTGGATTTTCTTAGCTGGTGCCTATGGTGTTTTTGTGATGATCATGTCTGAGACAGGAACATTTTTTACCATGGAATTAAGAATTGAAAGAATAAAAGAGGATTTATGCCAAAAGCCACTCTTCTGAGACAGATATCTATCACTGATTTTATTTAAAATAGAGCCAACAGGATACATCTTCAACATGTGTACACAAAGAAATCCTTGAAATACTCGGCAAGAATGTGTTCTATAATGGAAGAGATAAGTTGTATGTAGTATAAACCCTACAATACATTTACTTTTAGAAAGCGATAAATCCTTAAATTGCTTATTAAATGAATGATTGGTAGTGGCTTGCCCATTAACTATCCAGGAAAAGATAAGAACTAAGAAGTTTTGGAAGAGTTTCCTTGGGCACACACTGCTTTCCTTGTCCCTGCTTTTCCAGGGACAAGTGAAAAAAACAAAAGGTGGATTTTACCACTTCAGTAAACATAAAATTAAGAACAATCATCAGTGATGGTTTTAGATCGTTGGGGCCTCTGCAAATTGGAATGCACTGAGAGTTCATTTTGCTATTAGAAAAAACCCATCATCCCTTTACTAGTATTTAGCCACATTAATCATTATGATGAAATATGCTGTGCTCTAGTTACATGGAATTCATGTTGTGCTCCAGTACATGGAACTCATACTTAGACGATTACAGTGGTACATGGTGTAATGATTTTAAGCAGTGGCAGGTAAACTCGTTTCCATGTTGGCTGAAATGAATAAGCACTGACTTCCCTCTCTGGGGACTTTACTCCCAGCACACCCAAACTTTTATAGACATAGACCAGTAATGTGAAAATAAGATCCTTCTACAATTATATTAATATCAAAAGCCTCCACAAGAGCTGAGCATCGTTGCTCTTGACACTTATAAATTGGACAAGGATGGAATTCTGCATAGCCTAGAGGAATTTTACTGCCCGATCTTGAGATACCACCAATCAAAGTCAGCTTCCAATATAATCCCTTGCAAGTACCTGTTCACAGGAAAAGGGAATCGAGATGACTTTCAGTGAGTCAGTGGTTCCATTAAGATAAGTGGTATTTTTAATTATTTATCACTTTGCTCTATTTATTAACAAGCACAGAATCTCACATGAGCTAGACCTAAAAGATGAATCACTTTTTCAGTCCTAAAATCCATCACTATGGAATTTGGGGTGAGTCACTTAACACAACAGAAGAGTTCAACCTAAAAACACTAGTGTCTTTTCATCTCTGATGTTTTACTAGTCATTGACAGAATGTCCTGGGTATTGACCAGGTAGCTGTAATGATTACAGGGGAAAACAAAGCTTCTCCCCAAAACGCTTAGGATGGAATAACCTCCATCTTCTTTACTCAGTCAATTCTTGACCGTTCCTCCTGCAATGGACCCACTGCCAGAGGAATGCCCCTGGCTTGTCTTTTATGAAGTGCTCTTCTCTGAATCAGCTCATCACAGTGTTGAAAGTTTCTGTCCACATAATAGGCATGTTAGCTTGAGTTGAGGCTTCTCCCACATTGGTTTTCAGAGTTTAATTCTCTTTTAGGAATTTTATTATTACTATTTGATATAAACCATTTGCTCTGCTCCTTTTAATTGGCTTGCAAAAAAAAAATCTCTTCTCTCGACCACCAGGAGGCAGTGTTGAAGTAGCTCTTGGGTGAAGAAGACAGTTGAGAGCATGGGAGGGATCTTGGCTTCTGGAATCTGCAGCATTCCCCATGGGAATAAGAAAACCCAGAATCTGAATATACCTGCATCCCTAAAAACAGCAGCCATAAAGTATATGAAAGCCATACAGAAAGAACTCTTGTCTATGGCTCTGATAGTGATGACTGGTATTATTCTGCCTTGATCAAGAATTGAGAAGTCAGGAGCTGATCTTTTTACATTGTGAGCTTTTCTGGATCCTAGATTTCAACCATATAACATCACCCATATGCATATACCATACCTTGACACTAACCATAACCTATCTCCAGTAACATGTATGTCTGGACATGAATAGCCCTAGGAATACTGGGAAGTCTATCCATTGTAGATTGACTTATTCTTTGAAGTCAGTGGAGAGTCCTGTTTGTGCTGGAGTCCATTTTTTTCTGAATATCTTTGTGGTTTCTGATACTATCTTTTGAAAGCATTGAAGTTTAATATTTCAGTAGCCAACACATTTCAAAAGCAACTTCCCTAAGTTTAGCTAGCTACTCCGTGAGTCTTTTGTAATTAAAAGAAAGTGATAAGCGGTCAAAAATGTAGAGTGCTTGCTCTTTGATTTTTAAGAAACACATCAGTTTCAAGACTTTTAATTTGCTAACTGCTTTCATTTTGAATATTTTAGGTTCTTCAAACTAGCAGGTTCACAAGATTTTAGGTAGACATAAGCCTTAAAGAAGGAAGGCCAGAGATCTCTTTTAAGATAGTGTATATATAATATGTATTGGACTCTCACAGCTATATTGTGGAGTAAATTATCTTAACTCATATTTATAAGGCAAAAGCAAAACACACAAAAACAAATAAAAGACTGATTAAGGTCCCTTGGTTTAAAGTGAAGGCTGTCTGGTTCTGCAGTTCACTACTCTAGTTAACTTTCTAATAAACCAACAGTAACAGGACAGAAGGCAAACTGTGGGGCATAGCGATAGTCTTTTCCACCATCTCTCCATTTAGGCCAGGTTCCCCACCACAGTCTAGGCAGTGTTACCTGAGGACGCCATATTGCTACTAGGGGCAGCCCTGACCTCTGATTGTACCTCCTGTCTTTAAAAGAAGAATTCTCTTTGCAAATTCACTGATATAATATTATTGCTTTGTTTCTTTGTCTAACTCATGGTTTTGGTTATTGGGGCCTTATCTGACATTAGTGTTCCTAAGCCTCTTTCACCCTTGATTTGAAATACTATCCCATTGTTGTCCTACATTTCTCTTTCCAAATAGTAAGAAAAAAAATCATCAAAGCACTCATCTTATCAGTTCCCAAAGCCTACGCCCTGGAAGAAATCTGAAAAGTAATTAGAGTGTCAGTTGTACCCACAGGCCTCCAGCCTGTCCTTAGTCCCACAGAGTCCAGAAACTGAACACGTCCAGGCTTGTGAGTTTTCTTACTGTCAACTTTATGTTAGTCCTTTACCAATTATCATTTACCTGTGCCTGCGTTTTCATAATAACATCTAAAATGTCTGAATCTTTGCAAAGACATAACATTATTGTTCTCAAGATACAGGAGCTAAAGATAAGAGCCTTCTGAAGAAGAATTTGGTTATGGAGATCATTTAGATCACCTGATTTATTGCATCAAGGGAGGAGGATATTCAGGGGCTGGGATGAGAGTTAAGACAGGGAGCCTTATAGCCCATCCTTGCCTTGAACTTGCTAATATAGGAGAGTGATGTTAGAGCCCTCTTCCTCTAGCTTCTACCTCCCAAGTACTGAAATTACAAGAATATGTGACCATGTTCGTTAGTAAGAACATCACTAACTTGATTTAAATCAAGGGACTCTTTACCTCAAGAGCTAGTATTCCTTTAATAAATTTTCTGCTGAATGTTAACAGATTATTATCCAACAACAAATTTATTTGCACTTTGTTTTATTGGTATTCCCAGTTTTGCTGATTAAGATGTCAATCAAAATTGTCAGTGCTTGATAATAGCTAAGGGCTCTTACAACACAGGAAACACAAGGTGAGTCAGCAAACCGACTCTGAAGAAGTCATGACGGAACACTTTTTGCCAAGATAGAGAAGCACGTGTAGCTGACAGCCTCACTGTTGCAGGCAGTGAGGAAAGGAGGAGGGAGTGACAGAAGGAAAATCAAACAAAGGTTGACAAAGTCAAAGGCCCTGCTGGGAAAAGGCTCCACTCAGCCGGAGAGAGCCCTTTTGTAAGCACCTCCCCTTGATTGGGACTGGCTTGCCTGGCCATTGAGAGAAGGACTTGGAGAAAGGGATTCCGGAAGGAGGCTAAAGGCAACAAACATCCTTCTTCAGACGCTCACAAGCTACTTAGTACAAGGATGACTATTGGACATTATGATATCCGAGTATTTAAATCATGGAGCAGTTTCTTAAGGGAAACGAATTATGTCTCACACACACACACACACACACACACACAAACACACACATTTTTAAGGATCTCCTCCTCTCCCTGTGGCTGTCAAGAAAAGCGCCTAGAAAGACAGTCAAATTACAGCAGCCCCAAACTCTGGTCAATAAAACACCCAATGTTGTTGGGAAGTTCAGCAGCCATATGGCTACTTAGCAGTAATTGGCTGCCTACCCAGCCAATGAAAATTCCTATGGTGTTTTTGTTTTCCTTTTCCTTTTTCCAAAACGGTTTGCTCTTCTTACGCAAGACCATCCTAGCCACTGCCAAATTCAACAGTCACCATAGAGGCATAGTACCTCTAATGAAAAGTTAGGGTAGAATATTCACCCCGGGAAAGTGGCTCTCCCATAACGGAGAAGCTTCCATCCTCCTACTTCAAAGGCAATTGCTAAAACCTCTTCTAACTGGCCTCCACTTTCTGTGTTCTGTTAATAGTTAAGCAACTGGTAGCAGGACAATTGGCCATTTGTCCTCTCTGTGAGGGACTGGTCACGAATGTGGCTTCTAAGCCAAAAGTAGGACTCCACCCTGAGAAAATTTGGCCTTAAAGTGTTTAAAAAGAAACCTACGTCTCTGTTGCCAAATACTCTAACATAAACATGATTCTGTTTTTGAAATTAAGGTGGATCTGAATCAGATCAAAGTACTGTTGCTTCTTTGTACCCTTACTTCTGCCCTGCCACTGAATAAAGGAGGAAAATGCCTTACATTGCAGGGTACTTATGCCACAATGTATTTAGACCAGAGAGTACTCACTAAGCAGACCATCAAGAGGTTATATTGCAATAGTAAATAGCAACAAATAAAGGTAGGATCAAATTCTTGGAAATCCATTCACATATATTTATGTATGTATATTATGTATATATATTTAGTATTTATTTCATTTATATAATACATTTATTTAATATATGTTAAATATATCAAATATATTTATATACATTCTAACTCTTACCTAAATAAACATTTAATTCTATATTCATATGTATTTCTATGCTTGGAAAAATTTCTTAACATTGAAGAAATATTTTTTGCCAAAGAAAGTTATCTAACTAAATTATTTGCTATATTTCATTACAAAAACTTTTTAAAAATTAATATTTGCAAGTATTTGGAAAGGAAAGAAATAAGGTTTTTCTGGGATCAAATTATTTTTAATTTTTCCATTTTAAAGTTTACCTATTTACTAAACATGCACATAGCACTTGAGGTTGCTAAGCCCCTTTTTAAGCACTGTGTAAATATCAGCTTGTTTAATCACCCAGCAACCTTATAAAATCTGTCCTATTATTATCCCATGTGACAGATGAGGACACTGAGAATAAAGAGCTTAGGTAAGGGTCACTGAAATATGAGTGGCCGAGCTGGGAAACCAGCCAGGCCTTCTGTCTGTGTGCTCTGTGTCTTTTTCCTTGCTTCCTCCCTAAGGGAAACCTTGTAGATGAGAAACCTCAGTTGTAGATATTCGTGTAAACAGTTTACAGGGCATGATGTCTCACTCTGTAATTCCAACAGGCATGATATTGATGTAGGAGTATCTTTTCAAATTGGAAGTCAACCTGGACTACACAGTGAGTTCCAAGTTAACCTGAACTACAGTATCAAACTACACACACACACACACACACACACACAATACACACACACACACTATATATATATATATATATATATATATATTACATATAAATATATATGGTACATACACAGATGAGTAATTTATAAATATATAGAGCACATATGTATAAGATCTGTTTTACATATACTTAAAATATTTAATTGATATGAGAGCTAAAGATAATGAAATAAGTAACGTATTTAAAATTAGAATAGTAATTACTAGATTCCTATGTTCTCAAAAAATAATGAACTATGTAAGGGATGGCATTTTTAAATTTTTATCTTTTGGAATCTAGCTTATTGCCATCATTCATGACACAGCAATCAGTGCTGGTTAAAAAAATTATGAAATTCCTAGAAGCTACATATACCAAAGAAAATACTATCAAACCATTAAAATAGCTGAAATATGCAAAATGTTATTCAATATAAGGAATAAAGTGATAGTTTTATTTGTGATGTTATTGCGACAGTAATATCCACAATGATAAAAGAAATACCTTTGTTGTGTTAGTATTCACATGAAATGGGTCAAACCTGTATATATCCAAAGCTACCTTACCAAAATCCAAATATATCACTACAAATCTCCTAAAACATTCAGTAATTTTCTCAAAAAATCCCATTTTCCTACTTTGCATCAGATTGGTAAACATTGTCTCATGTTATATTTTAATGACTTAAGATAAAACATTAAAAAAATTAATCCCAACATCATTGTGTCCTAAAATAGTTGCGATGATAACTACTCGAGTTCCCAGAACAACTTAACAATAGTCACCTTTTAAAAAATGCAAATAAGACTAAAAGGCAGGCTACTAAATGGGAAAAGATCTTCAACACCCCCACATCAGACAGAGGACTTATCTCCAAAATATATAAAGAACTCAAGAAATTAGACATTACAATTCTAAATAATCCCATTTAAAAAATGGGGTGCAGATCTAAACAAAACTCTCAACAGAAGAATCTCAAATGGCCAAAAGACACTCAAGGAAATGTTCAACATCCATAGCCATCAGGGAAATGCAAATCAAAACAACTCTTAGATTCCGTCTTACACCAGTCAGAACGGCTAAGATAAAAAACACCCATGATAGCTTATGCTGAAGAGGATGTGAAGTAAAAGGACCACTCCTCCATTGCTGGTGGGAATGCAAACTTACACAACTACTCTGGAAATCAGTATCATGGTTTCTCAAAAAATTGAGAATCAACCTACCTCAGGACCCAGCAATACCACTCTTAGGAATATACCCAAATGATGCTCATTTATACTGTAAGGACATTTGTTTAACTATGTTCATAGCAGTATTATTTGTAATAGCCAGAACCTGGAAGCAACCTAGATGCTCCTCAAGTGAAGAATGGATAGAGAAAATGGGGTACATTTACACAATGGGGTACTACCCAGTGGTTAAAAAAA
>JAQHUG010000034.1:2466557-2483126 GCA_028555095.1 Dicrostonyx torquatus | reverse complement strand
TAAAAGCAATAAAAATGATAAAAATGTGCTATGCAGCTGTGAGGATGAATGGGTTATGACTGAAGGAACAGGTCAAGTGTAGAAATAAGGAAGTGTCAATCACAAAGGACACTCACTGCTTCATCCATTCACATAACGTTCCCAAACAATGGATCCAACCCCATGACATTAGAGGTTAATGTGTGGCTTACCCTGAGAGGAGTGTTGATCAAGCAGGGGCATGGGTGTGTTTTCTAGAACATAGAGGCTATTGTATTTCTTGCTCTTAGTGGTGATTTTGTGGGTATATTCCTGATGTAAGCGTTTATGTTGCTACAAACTTATAATTTGTCCATTTTACAGCATATGCGTTAGAGTTCATGGAGAAGATAATGATGATGCCAATGATGGTTGCTCTGGTTATTTGCTGTTGAGGATTGGATTCATCCTGTGCACATGCTAAGCAAATTCTTCATATTACATTCCACATCTATGATAGACTCTAGCATATTCTTTAGACCCAGACTTTTCTATTGCTAGGCTATCTGGTAGCACCTGTGTTTTTCTTTTAAGTTTAGATTTGCAATTTCTCTTCCATGTTCAGCACTGAAGAAGTGTGATTCTCTGCAATACATTGATGTAGGTGCAAGTTTGGTTCTGCCTTCACTGCTTGGCCATTTTTCAACTGTTCCCCAAGGTCTCTTCTCTTATCTCCTTCCAGTTCCCTCAGAGAAGCATTAGTAACGCTAGAATACAGACAGTTGCACAACCATTTTAATGTCAGTCTTGGAAGCTAGGCTTTATGCATCACTGGTTATGTGCATGGATATGGAAGTAAAATTAATATTCTCGGTGTTGTTTAGTCTATATTTCATTGGCTGACTGCCTAGAATGACTCAGGCCACTGACTGAAGAGTTAACCCTTCCCCTTCTTTTCTGAAAAAAAAAGAAAAAAATGAAATAAAGGGAGAAAGAGAGAAAGAAGGAAGGACAGAAGGAAGGAAGGAAGGAAGGAAAGAAGGAAGGAAGGAAGGAAGGAAGGAAGGAAAGAAAGGGCAAAATCTGGAATTACTTCTTCCAGAGGGAAAATTAATAAAGGACTGAAATATAAATTAAAAGAAGAAAGGGAATCCATGTGTCAGTTGACTTTTTATTGCTCCAAAAGAACCTGTTTCCTTCAGATATTGATGCTGAATTGGCACCATGCTCTAATGATTTGCAATTTGAGAGATGACATTCTGAAACAGTGCTTGCTTTACATGGAGTTTCAGTGCAGAGTTAGCTGCATGCTATGTTCCACAGCATCACAGCATGGCAGGTGATACTGCTGATCTTATTTAAGGCATTTCTCAAGGAATTTTTAAGTGTACCTCCTGAATGATATACAATTTGGGAAGAACTGTGACTCAACTTTATATAGAAAAGCATATCGTACCAACCTAATATGTATGAGCATCTGCATCAATATCTACATTAATTAGAAGAGAAGGACTGGATCATATGCTTTTGGAGCCGGAGAGATGGTTCAGTGGTTTGGAGCACTTACTGCTCTTCCAAAGAACCTGAGTTCAGTCACTAGCCCCCGCATTAAGTAGCTCACCCTTGTCAGTAACTCAGGCTGCAGAGGTCAGCTTCTGAGACTGCTTGCACATAGGTGTCCCACCCCTCTCCAAATTGCTTGAAACCATTCTGACAACGGAGTCGTAATGATTATCGTTTTGTCTTGACCTCTTATGTCATTTCCAGTGGCCTATGTTCATTTTCTTCAGAAGGTAAAGTTTTGTATCCTGTGTAAATCATCTATACCAGTGATTCTCAATGTGTATGTCACGTATCAGATATCCTGTATATCAAATATTAAAATTCTAAGAGTTTTAAAATTACAATTATGAAGTAGCAATAAAATAATTTTATGGCTGGGGGTTACCACATCATGAGGAACTGTATTAAAAGGTTGTATTGTTAGGGAGGCTGAGGAAGCCATTCCTTGAAAATTTGAAGGTCACTGTGTGCATTTTGTAGCTTTATGCCCTCTGACTATTGAAAAAGATTCTACTGTTTGAGTTCTCACTGTCCTGTCCTGCTGATGTTTAGGGGTGGCTTTCATTCACGCCTTAACCTGAAATTCAGGGTGAACTGACTTGATGCCAGGCAGAGTTTAAGAAGTGTTCCATTGGAAGGAAGAAGATGCACAGTATTATAAACATAACGAAAAGTGAATGACTTGCAAACTAAATGACATTTACCTCCATAGACTCCCAGGTTGGAAAGAGACATTTTGTCCATAAGGAACCTAACCAGCTCACACAGAGTGTACAAATTCCCTGAGACAAGATGTTGGTTCTTTCACGCTGCTTCCATGACGCTGGTGACTCGCCTTTCTCCCTGGAGGTCTGCCTGCTGAGTTACTGCCGGCCTTTCTCAGCTTATCTGATGCTTTACCCCATTTGATTTTGATGGATGCTGGGGACCTCTGCTCCCCGTTAGGTTTTCCCATGGTTTGCCAGCGTCATCTTTCTTTTTTATTTCTCTAGGGACCATTGAACAATTTAAAGGAAGACTTCTGTCCTCTCCATTTGAAAATGCCTCTTTGGCCTCCTGCCCACTCAGCTTTGGCAGTCTACTCCTCCCCTGTGGCCTCTTAGGATCCAGTGAGAACCAGTTTTACAGTGTGGCTTGTGATGTCAGGCCACCTGTGTTCAAAACCTGGGCATTCCACTTTTTTAGAACGTCAACTTCAGCCAACTTACTTCACTTTTCCTTGCCTCAGTAGCTTTCTCTGAGGAGCAGACCTAAGAGGTTCACATATCTTTTTTCTTTAGTGGCTCCAAGGCCTTGAGACTCACGAAAGGCTTAGAGTGACGCCAGCTAAACAGAAAGTAATCCTCAACAATTGCATTCAACCATTGACTAGCCCAGGTCAATAATCCAGGAGCAACAAAGCTTATAGTGTTTTGAACTCCATGAATATAAAGAAGCCTAGAATGTTCCATAGAACAGTTAAAAATAACACCTGCAAAAACAAGGACTCTCTCGCTGTAGAGGACAAGTAACGGAAGAACCAGGGTGGCCAAGGTCTACGAGGGAATAGAAGGTAACAGGGGAAGGAATGAAGAACAAGTTAACTTGTTTTCCTCTTTAGTATCAGCATCAATTATAACTGAAGAATACTGATCCCTTCCCACAACCAGGAAAAGGAACGCTATATGGTTAGTTCCAGTCAAGTTTCTTGCCTACTTCTTCACAACTATACTGCATGTGAAACAAAATAATAAATCATATGATGAGTTGCTCTGATCATTGTCTGTAGTTACTCAAGAGAAATCCTTCTGTCCGACGCAGCCCTATTATGTTACAATAGCCATTCTCTACCACACTGGATTTTAAATAGTCATCGTACTTCCCCAAATACTTTCGGTCTCCACCATCTTTCTATTCACAGAGAGGCATTGGGCAAAAGATATTTTATACTATGATAGTGATTTTACATTTGAGACCATCTAAGCAGTTTCTGGAAGAAAGGCAGGCAGTTTTCCAAAGTGAGAGAGAAACGCTTGTCATCATTATCCCTTGTGGCCGGAGGGAGCAGAAGGTGGCCTTTAAAAGCAGCTAATCAAGTAAGCCCAAGACAGGCAGAGGGAATCCTTGAGGACACCAGGATCTCTCCAAGCAGGCAGAGCAGAAGGAAATCCTAGCAGACATTAACCAGCATAAAACCCACATGTTTTCACTTTAACAGGATTGAGTTGACTACTGTGTCCCTTTCATTCAGAAACCCACTGATAAAGAGAGATTGTCCTAGCTTGATGTCTAAGCCATGTTATCTATCACTTTCCTCTCCCCTAGTCCATCTGCAGGGTTCCCATAGAAGCAAATCTCTCCCCTATCCTGTGACTTTCCTGGGTTTCTTAGTAACTCCCCAGAGCTACGATATCCCTTATCTAGTTCCAGCTCCAGGAGGAAAAGCCGTGGCTCACAAAGAGCGTTACTGATATAAAAGAGAGGTAGGGCTATGGCCAGAAGACTCTGCTCTAAATCAAATGCCTACATCTCATTATTGATTTAATGAACTTGGACATTCCACTGCCTGTTCATCAAATATAATCATCGAATTCTCCTGTCTGCCTCCTTGACATTGTCTCCCAAGGCAAAGTCTCAGTTGGGTAAAATCCAGCCAGTGAGGAGCAGTAGTAGAAAAGATGTTTCACAAATGTTTCCCTGCAGCACCCTTCACTGTGAATTTACAGAATAAGATTTCTCAAAAATGTAGCCTTTTAATGGAGCAAAGCTGGAAGCAGGAGAGGTTGTCCTCCTTAAGAAAGAACACACTAAATGGTGGTCCCGTGCCAAATGGCCAGTCCTGAAAACATATGTACAAGTAACATATGGACTCAGGTTATATTCGGGGGTATATATGTATATACAAGTAGGTCCATGTATGCGATAACCATCATAAAAGAGGCCATGAATTTGAAAGAGAGGAGAGGGGCTATATAGGAGGATTTTGAGGGAGGAAGGGAAGAAACATTGAAACTAAATTACTATTTTAAAAAATTGACACATAAAGCAGTCTTTAATTTTATTCCTCTGTATTCCATTGATGTAGATTATACAGTTCCTACCATGCCGCCAACACATCCACAATGACTTCCAGCACCCTAGGTACAGTGAATGACGATGTGCTTTGGGCTTATTTGAGTTGCAGCCACCTTTGGCACAGTGTTCACTCTTCTCTGAAATATTTTCTTTACGTAACTCTCTGTGGGGGTAGGCACTCCCTTGGCTTTCCTCTTTACCAAGTGGCTACGCTTGGGGTCTGGGGTGTGTGTGTGTGTGTGTGTGTGTGTGTGTGTGTGTGTGTGTGTGTTAAAACTCTTCTATACTCTTCTCTTCAGTCTTCCTTATTCTGTATATCTTTAAACACTGAACATTCTAGACACCATCAACCTAGACTGGCCTCAGACTCATAGAGATCCCCTAGCCTCTGCCTCCTGAGTGCTAGGGTGAAAGATATGTACCACCACACCTGGCAAAGCAAACATAAAAAATATTTAATATTCAAAATACTTGCATATCATAATATTAAAAGATAAGCAATAATCACTAAATCTCTGCTTAAGCGTATACTTAAAAATACCAAAACTATTAAGGGAAGCATGAGAATAGTTAGATTAAAAGGGTATCATATCTAAGAGAAAGTTGGGGACGCCTTTGGGCGAGGGACACAGAGAGGGCTAAAATATCTTGGCGAGAAGCTCTTTGTTTAGTTGATTTGCATAAATATGCATTGCACTGTCAGAGATTCATAGGCAGTTGCATATCTGAATGTGCGCTTTGTGTACTACATTGTGGACATCAAATACATTTCACAATGAGGCAGGTGTGGCAACTATGGGCCAATGAACCAATAAAACTCCTTAGATTATTATGATAAAGTAGCCACAGAATGAGAATAACGCTAGAACAATGTTACAGGGTACATACGAGCCAGGCAGATGAGCACCTCATGAGCGTTTGGATTTTGTCCTGGAGATAATGCCTCTTATATGACTTCCATCAATACAAACTCCCTCTCATTTGCCTCGAGTTCTGCATCAGTGAAGGTCTAAGATGAACAAGCAATAAAATGAATGGCAATAAAAGTGTCATAACCCTGGAAAAAGATGAGCTTAGTCATAGATTACAAATGTAGTGACAACACTTCTCTCCCTGGCTATTGGCCCTATTGGCCTGGGGTGAGGAGCTTAGGATACTGAGGCTACCCTGGTGGGTACTGACCCCTGTGCCTTTCATCCCGGCTCTGACCCTGCAGTCCTGCCAGGTCAGCACCATCTCTCTAGCCCCACCAGCTCTTCCAATGCTGGTCACTGAGGCAGTGTTGCCACCTAGCAAGGGTTCCCTCAGAAATCGCATTTTCCTCATCTTGATTTTCTGCTCATTGCTCTGGTTTCCCATAAGCACCTCCTTTGCAGCTGTAGTTTGCAAAAAAAAAAAAATGCATTACAGAAAACAGAAGAGAAAGACCTGAAGTGAAAGCAAATTACTATGCAACTCCCAGAGCTTTGTAAGGCACAGCTCCAGTCAGCTCCTCCCACCACCTCAAATTTTATATTTTACCCATGTGAAGCCACTAAGCCGCAAGTTTTAAGGTCCTTCCCTTTCCCCTCAATGTCCTTAGCCTTCTTTCTACCTTCTTTCTGCGCATACATAGTTTGGCCTTCCCTTCAGAGCTCCATTTCGTCTCAGTGGTACAGTGCTTCCTCAAAGTACTCAGTTTAAACCCCAGAGTCCCCAAAACAAAGCAAACAATACTCTCGAGTTTTGTTTGTTTGTTTGCTGTTTTGTTTTTTTATTTTTTTTTTGAGACAGGGTTTCTCTTTGTAGTTCTGGCTGACCTAGAACTCACTCCACAGACCAGGCTGGCCTCGAACTCACAGAGATCCACTACCTCTGCCTTGTGAGTGCTGGGATTAAATGTGTGCACCATCACCACCAGGTAACCAAAAGTCTTCATTTGGTTAATATGTTGACCATAACGAGATCTTCCCAATCTAGAACCTCATCTTACCTGTCCCATTCACCACTCTGCTTTCATGGTAAATTCCTGAACATGATTATTTAATCCATAAAGTGAAAATGAAGACTACATCCTGTTACTTTAGGTGGATTAAGATCTGTAAATATGAAAAATTTAAAAAAACTGAGTAAGAAATCACAGCAATGGGTTAATTTTTATGGGTGAATACTTGGTCGTGAAACAGCTTGACTGCGCTTATGTGAAAACTCAATATAGCTTTAGAAGATAATCTATTTGTCTCATTTAAAATTCTGTAGTAGTGATACAGTATTGGATCTGACCATCCATGTCCGCCAAGGTCACAGTCTTCAGACTCATGTTACTGCTTTGATATTGTTAGCTCATGGTTCCCTTTTGCCAAGGACATCTATCATAAGGTCCGAGATAACACTTGGGTACCTCCCAACACATCTACCCCCGAACTGTCTCATGGAGGGCTATGTAAGGGTTAAAAAAGAGAAGTAGGGTGGAGGCGGAGCCTATAGAATAAAATGACTTACTTCATTTTGGCCACAAGTGAGTCACATTGTGCTATGGTTTGAAACCAAAATGTTCCCACATTCTGATGTCTGGGGGTTTGTTCCCTGGCTGTTGGCACAATTGTGGGACACCATGAGCTTGTAGGAAGTCAGGCCTGCCTGGCAGAGCTCTCTCTATCCATGAGCCTTTGAAAGTTGCTTTGGAAGAGACGTGTGTACAATCACCACCATCTACTCCTTCTCTCATAATCGAGCTGCTTAGTGTGGTAGACTCTTTGAGCTTTTTAAGTAGTCAGGCTGGCCTCCTTCTTCTAATCTTCCTGCCTCTGCCCTCTTCAGCACGTCCTACCCATGTGTGCCACCACAAGCAGCCCAACTCTTTTAGTTTCCTCGGTCAGGTGTTTTGTCACCTCGGCAGAACAGTAACAGACACCTACGTTGATATATAGTTGTAAAGGACAGTGTAGGGAAGAGCATTATTCCAGTGAGTGCAACGTTAGTGCAAATCAAACTGGAATTTGGTTATTAGGAAAGGGAGACTTGAGCTCAGTTAGTAATGGACAATCTTGGCTGTATTAGCATGACATGGGTATCCAGATGAGGCATTATAAACCCACACTTGGGAAGCCACAGCAGGACTGCATGAGGAAATGACACTGGAACTCATCCAATTGACCCTGATTTAGAAGCACATACATATGTTTGTCTTCCCCGCAAGACTCTGAGGTCTCAGGCAGTCTGCCCACTGCATGATCTATAACTCTTCAAAGGGCAGAATTCTGTGTAGCAGACTATTGAGACATTTTTGGGTGGGCTGAGATGAAAGTAATAGTTTTTTTTTTTTTAAATTGGATAACAGGAAATTGTGTCATCTTTGTGAACATTTTCACTGTCTTGGAACTTTGGGAAAAACTAGCCTCAAGATTTTATCTCAACGGCAGCCTACACAAGTACATCTTTGAGGCATCTGTCACCTTGTAACCTTTACAATTCTTCTTGCTAATGGCTGATCCACTTTTTACTCATCTCACCGAGTAGGACTTTGTGTCTATTCCTGTTCTAACCTCTATTCCAGGAATCTCAACACAGTCTAGAGTTTTAAATCAAGCCGGCTTCCAGCCATGGATCACAGCTAGATCACAGGTATTACGTAGGTAAAGAACAATGACTCAGTGAGGCAGAGACCATGATTTGCCATCCTTTCTTTTCAGTTCTAAAATCAAGTGACTCCAAAACCAACATTTAGACACAGGTCATTGCAATAGCTGATTCTCAGATGAATCATGTTAACCATGTCCGGATTTACAGGGTTAACTAAAGTTGAACATGTACATGACTCCTTAAGCAAACCTAACACCTGAGACAAATCCCAACAACCAGGGGAAGTTCTCTGACGATACCTCCTCTTGTTTCATCCTCTTTGAGATTACTGTTTTACCCAGAAATGAAAACCAAGCCTCCACAGTTATTTACCTTCCTGTTGGGTTTCATTTTGAATTGCCGAGAAATGTCTCTCTATGTACATATTAATCATGCCAAAGCTGACGGAAATTTCTTCGGCTGCAACAAGTAAACAGTGAGTCTGGATATTGCTGGGACTTGATCCAGGGTGAACCTAGATTCTCTCTTACTCCCCGGAAGTACCTCTTCCTGTCTTCCAGCCTGGAGACAAAGAGGCCAGCAGACTATCAATCACTTCACCTCAGTGTTTCTGAGTTGTTAGGTGAGTGTGGACGAGAGAAAACAGGCTTCAAGTTCTGCCTGGCCAACATGCAGAGACCTGGTCCTGAGAGCAGATTTCCGAGGAGCCCTACAGCATGCTTTCAAGTGCTTCACAACGAACGAGGACCTTAGGACAGTTCTTTATCTTTTAAGAATAAGAGATAACTGTCTCTGTTGTATTTCTGGGCTCCATATGTGATGATTTGTGAGGAAGTGACAAAGTCAGGAGGTCAGTCTCACCATGTAGGACAGTAGAAGTACCAAACAGGGCACACTGATAAACTCATGAAGTGAGGTCGTCTGAAGCTACTAAGAGTGTGGTGTTCCTTTCTATCAACAGGGACACCATGAACACTGAAACTCAGGAAGGAGAAAGAAACAGGAGGTGCTCTTTTCTTCATACAGATTTCCAGAAATTATCAGTACAGAATGTAAAATACAGTAAACTCATGGACGGAGGTGTGTTAGCCCTCTGAGACCTAGAAACTGGCATCTAACACTCAGATTATCACAGAACTGAAAAGATCCCAGGTATTGAATCCCACTATCTTGTTACAAATGCTGAGACCAAGATAAAGCTGGGCAGGGGGTGGTAGGGAGGTCAGAGGTTTCAAACCAACCCTAGACACATCCCAACACATTTGTAATATATTCAAAAGTGGAGAGGTTGGCTAGAGACCTGATACCAACTTCAGTATCTCTGTAAAACTGGAAGTTTATTGCCAGGGTTGGCAGAGACAAAGCTATATGCTACCTCTGACAAAAGTTTGTTTTCTTAATGGAATGACGTCAGTACAGCATGGCCCACTAGCTTCCCGTGATAACAAGCAGTTGGTCAAAATACACAAGTGATTTAGTAAAAAGAATGAGTTTAAATAAACTCTCTCGGCCCCAACTTTACCTTAAGCAAAATAGAAAATGGGGGACAGGGAGCAGGATCCCTTAGCCGGTAAAGGTACTTGCTTCCAAGCCCAATTACTTGATTTCAATCTTTAGGACTTGTGGTAGAGGAAAGAAACAAACTACCTATGGCTGTCCTCTGATTCACATTCATATACTATAGCACACACACACACACACACACACACACACACACAATGAACAAATATATTAAAAATATTTTTAAGAATCTTGCAATTGATAAAACAAGGTGGTAGATGCTGAGAAACAACTTGCTATTTGACTCTACACATGTTCAATAATAGTAGTTATTATCAATGCTGTCAGTGCATATTATTAGCAAGACAAATTGGCAACTTTAAATTGAGAGTGAAACTCATTTCTGTATGGATCACAGGCTCCTACTAATGTCTCTTTTCTATTTTTAAATAAATTAGCATTTTGCCAAACTACGCATTCAAATACGTGTCTCCATTTAGCTCTTGACTCCTGTAAGAAAGTGTTTTCCCAAGCATTCTTGTCCTGAATCACACGCTGTTCTTAGATATCCTTGCATCCCGTATACCTTTGTTATGTGCTGAGTGTTTCTAGGTTGCCATGGTTTCTAATACTTTTAATCTGTAGAAGACATCTTGAACTGAGTGGTTACCAGTTATAGGGAGGGAGGAGACACAGTCATTCCAGACTTGATCTACTCTTACCACAAACGATCAGTCAAATTCATATTTCCCCTTCCCATCAGATAGAAGCATTGTAGGTATTTTGTTGTGATAATTCCACGGGCCCATACCTGATAAGGAACAGGTAGTTCACAATGCATCGTGTGTTTTAATACTTAAATTTTTTGTTTTTGTTTTTTTCCCTCTAGCATACCAGGTGTTTTAATGCTTAATTTTTTTTTTCTTCTAGCATACCACCTTAAATAACACAATCCCTCCAGTCTAGTCAGCTCTCTCCTTCCTTGACATGCAGAAATCCTTGTCTCTTCTGCTTTTTCTAGGCGATTCTCCTTCCTTTCTCCTTAGATCACGAAGTTGCGGCAAACAGTAAGAGGCATTGTATAACATCGCCTTCCTCACCAGCTCTAGTACTTTCCCTATTTCTCAACATAAACCACTGAAATCTTCTGCTGAGCAAGATTTTCCAAAGAGGATGATGGTCTGAGTCACTCTTACTCATAGTAACCAGAGTGCTGAGCAGAATATAATCAATATGTATCAGGAGTTAAGCATACGGCTTTTGAATTTTGACTCTCCTACCTTTGGACTTCAGTTACTTAACCTTTTAAAGCTCTGTTTTCTTATCTTGAAAAATGAAACTGAATCCTCAATTCGCGTGGAATGTTGTTAAACTGAACTTTATGGCTGGGCATTATTACGGGCTGAACTTTTACACTGGCCTCCAGCAGAATGGAGTAAACCAAAAGAGAGTCTTCGGTGCCAAGTTTGCAGCTCAGTAAGTGGAAGCCATGTTGATGATCTGGCATGAGTAATGGGGAGAGAGATGTTGCTGAATCCCCAAAGCAATGCTAGAACCAGCGTGGCCAGTGCAGCTCCCACCTCTACAGCACAGGGAAGGAAGACTGAGGTGGACTGGTGGTACTGGCTCTTCTCTCGATATTGAACAATTCCCTTGCTTCTGTTCTCCCCAAGAAGTGCAGACTGCTCTGTCATGCCCATTGGAGCACCTCATCGAACTCCTATTGTGAAACTGCCCAACCCCTGAGTAATAACAGCAAAAAAGGAGCGATTACATGGGGAAATTACATTTGCTGAAATTTTGCTTTGCAGAATAAAATTCAATGCTTAGTCTATAACAAGGGGTTGGGGATTTTTCATGTTTGTTGATGATTGCAATGAAAAAGTATCAAATGCAGGAGAAATGATGGACAGGACGAAGAGACACTGGAAATTAGATATAATTTATCCTGTAGGAGAAGAGTCACGTGAGCATTCCAACCTAAGCTCACTGTCAGTCTCTCACACATGGCTGTCCTCTCTGTGCACACATGTCACTGCAACCTTTAGAAATCTATCCTTCTGTCAGATCCAGTGTGAGTGCAGAGCCCGATGCTGTCTACCTGCATGTAGTCATGTCTTCCAGCCACGTGACCCCAACAACGCTCCTGCCCTGTTCAGAGCACAAGAGGTCAAGGATCTCCTCTCACTGCTCCACAGGGACCTGTTCACACCTCCCTGACAACACACATAGTTGCTCCATTGGCCTCCATGGCTTATCTCTGCTAGATTAGGAACGTCCTGTCTCACAGCCACTTCCTTCTTTATCTCCTGTGTAGGGAACTCTTCAGGAGTCTGGCCCATTCTTTGGATATCATTGTGTGGATTCACTCATTTGCCTTTGATCACCCCTTCTTGATCCTTGCTGATGCAGCCCGTTACTCTTCTTACCTCTTATTGGAGTTGTATTTTTGGTTTCATGTCTTGAAATACATAATGCCAAGGCAAACAGGCTCTAGAGGGACGAGGTTGCCTTCCATGTGATTACAGGGAGTTTTGCAAAGCAGCATTAGGGACACTTGTAAATCCGTAGCCTGGTCCTCAACATTAGAGTCTTAGAGTTGTGAAACATTTTTATTCTTTCTTTCTTTTTCTCTCTTCCTTCCTTCCTTCCTTTCTTCCTTCCTTTTTTCTTTCTTTCTTAAGAACCATCCTGAAATAGGGTGCCTCCCTGTAGACCAGTCTGACCTTGAGTTTAAGACCCTCCTACCTCAAGCTTCCAAGTGCTAGCATTGTAGGTATTCCCATATTGAAATTAATTTCCCCCTCTTTCTCTTTTTCTTTCTCTGTTTATGTCTCCCTTTCTCTCTTTCTATCTCTTTTCCTTTAGTGGTGAGGAAGGGCTCACTACATAGCACAGATTGGTCTCAAACTAAGGATCCTCATGCCTCCGTCTACCAAGCATTTCAATTACAGGCCTCTGCCACCATGTATTGGACTCAAACATTTATTTCTAATGTTAAAATGAAGGGTGCACACATATGCAAGCATGTGCGCGCATGATTGCATATGTAAATGTTTCTCCTCTGTTGTTCTATTTTAACTTATAAAATACATATACATGTGTAATATATTCTGACTTACTTTAGAAGAAATGAAGGAAGCTAAAAGAGTTCAGCGTATATTTTAAGTATTGGCATGATATCATTCACCCAAATCTTCTGACACTACAGCTAAGGCACACGCTAATTTTAGCAGCTGAAGGCCAGGCAGCCTAACCTCTTGAAGCAATGTATGGCCTTTCACTAATCCCAGGAAAGTCCAGAGTGGATTTTAAGTGTCTGCAATCTGTCACTAAGCCATATGTCTGAGTATGTTGCCCTGAATCAGTGTTTAAAGATGTGGTTGTCACTGACCCTCTGACTCTATGCCTGAAAAGCAACTCCATTTATCCTTTCGGAGACAGTTCAAATGACCTGCTATGTATTTTTTCTTTTCTATCTGACCCATGTATTCTGAGGAGCTAACCTCACTATTTCCACTGTGGTCTGTTATACTGTTTTCTTCTGTCACCTGTTTCGATCCACTCTAATTTCTCCACAGCAGCACCTACCACACCTCTACCACCTCTTGTATCTCTTGCACTTCAAACTATCAAATCTTTATATAGCAATAAACTTTTTACTTATCTAGATAAGAGACTTGGGCTACTGTATGTTACCGTTTTGACATATGTATGCACATTAGATGATGTTTTTGTAATTTAACAAGATTTTTGAGTAGCCAGCACTCTAGGGGGTAGGTCTTTTACTGTTTGTGCGGTACTAGCGCCATTGTTTAAGGCCTAGATCTCTCTCTCTCTCTCTCTCTCTCTCTCTCTCTCTCTGTGTGTGTGTGTGTGTGTGTGTGTGTGTTTCTGTGTGTGTGAACCTTATTTTTTGAGACAGAATCTCTCATCTCTCACTAAACCTGGAGCTCACAAATTAATTAGTCATAGAGCCTCAGAGAGTCTCCTGTCTTTCTTCCCCATCGCTGAAATTACAGCCACACACTGTCATGCCTCACCTTTTATGTTCACTGTTTTTCATGTCTCTGTTTTTTTATTATATGGGGTGCTAGGAATCTGAAATCAGGTCTTCATGCTAGCTTGGTAAACACCTTATCAAGTGAGCCAAATCCCCAGTTCTCTAAAGCTTACCTGTGCTGCATCACATGACTTCAATGCAGCCTTGGTTCCGAACAAATGAGAAAACTGTGTTACTCTATGTACTGTCAATGAATGCTGCTAAAACATTCTAATTTATATTCTATGCTTCTATGGGCTAGTTATTGTTGTGATTTTACTATATATACCAAGTTCTCTGATCTCATAAATATAATGGTCTTCTTATGGAAAACAAAGAATTAATAGTTTTGTGTCACTATCCCTCATTCTATGTCTGAGTTTCATTTCCTTAGCTGTGATTAAGAAACAAAAAAAATTTTTTTAAAAATTAAAAAAAAAACAACAGAACAAAACAAAACTGACAAAAGTAACTTTAAGGGAGAAGAAAGGAATATAATTGGCCACAATTCCAGGATATAGTCTCTCATTGTGGGGATGTCTATATGATCTTGAAGAGGCTACTTAACATAAAGAGAAGAGAAAGAATAGATGTGTGCATGTTTACATAAAGCTCTCTGACTTCTGCTCAGTACACAATCCTTCCTGGGACCAACCTAGTGGATGGTGCAACTCACTTTTAGGCTGTCATATTTTCCCACATCAATTAATATGATCGAGATAATCTCTCACAGATATGCCTTCAGGCCTAACACATCTAGATGGTCCCTCATGTTCCAGAAGATTCCAGATTGTGCAAAACTTATAGTTCAAACTAACCATCACAATATACTGTCATCAAATTTATGTGCCTTGTATTATGTTTGTTTTTAATCTTTCTGATTTGGGTTACATTTCAAAAATTAAATTAATTTTGGTTTGGGATTAGGAGGTAATTTCTAGCACTTTCTAAGATGGTCTTGAATATCCTTCTGTCAGTTTGTACAACATATTTACGTGAAACGACATTCCCAGTTCATCAACTCTGAAAAATGGTTCCTAATGATATTCTGCTATTCTCATAGACCAGAGCCTAGCATAATTGTCATCAGTGAATTCATCTAGAAACTGATGGGAGCAGAAGCTGAGATCTACAGCCAACCATCATGCAGAGCTTGCTGAGTCCTGCTGAGAAGGGAGATGAAGTCAGAGAGATTAAAGACACCAGGGGAACAGGGTCCACAGAATCAAGTAAGCAGGGCTCATAGGGGCTCCCCTAGACTGAAGCAGTAATTACAGAACTTTGCAGGGGTCTGTGCTAGGTCCTTTGATGTGCTGTGGTTGGTTAGCGTGGGGTTTTTGTGGAACTCCTAACTGTGAGAGGTAGGGCATATGTGTATCTTACTCTTTTGCATGCTTTCGGGACTCTTCCTTTTACTGGGTTGTCTTGTTCAGCCTTGATATGAGGGTATGTACCTAGTCTTATTTGTTATGCTTTTACGTCACTGGGAGGCCTTCTCTTTTCTGAAGGGAAAGGGAGAAGGAGTGGATCTGGAAAAGAGGGGAGATGGGGAGAAGAGACTGTGGAGGGAGGAGAAACTGTGATCAGAATGTAATATATGAGAGAAGAATAAATAAATTTTTAAAAAGAGAAAAATATTGACTATTTCTATGTATTTGTATATCGAATATTCAGCCACGATTTAATTAATTAGGTAAAAAATGTGCAATTATCTCATTATTATATACGTTTATTTAGCCTTTAATAAATGACAGTATATGTATAACAAAGAATCTGTTTAAATAAGTTTCTTTATGGCTTATTATCAGAAAATGTTTGATTTATATACCTAGAGTTGACTAGATTTCTGTGGTAAAAGGGGACCATGAGCGGTAAAAGTTTTAAAAGCCTTGAACTATACGGTGGACGTCATAATCTCTTCCATTTGCATTATTTGATTGATACGAACATTAAGGTGATGAACATGAGAAATTCTGTTAGAAGCAGTGCTTGATACTTGGGCATATTAACTCTCAGCCACTTTTCATAACCATATTTCATGCCAGCAAACAGCCAGGGGTTCTGGAACGAGTTCTCTTTACTACATAGAGACAACTTTATAAATCCTACCTCAATCACTGACATCCAGCACCCTACATACTCACAGGCAGATTAGTCTTCTTGTACCTGTACTCTGCTGAGAACCTTATTCCTGAACTCTCCCAAGGATCCTAAAACGTGACCATTTCAGCTCAGCACTTTCCTCCAGTTTGAAAACTGAATCCTGAAAGGATTTATTCGGTGACTGACAATTGATCTAAGATCTTTCAGGGGTGAAATTTGGTTTGATTTGAGGCAGTGTATTTAACTTACAGACTTTATCTATTTAAAGATGAACATTTATCTGACTCACTATAGACATAGTAATAGATTTCATATCAGAATATTGTCTCACATCCTCTAAAATGTTCATTTATTTTCTTTAGATTATTAAATAACATGCAGTGTTGGTACTGCATTGCTTTCTGAGCATTTGGAACTCCTGAGTCCTTTTTCAGGATGATAGAAATGATTTACACATCTATGAACATTGACAGAATTGAGTATGTTAGACTCTGAGCCTAGGTGAATGCTGTGTTCTGAAGCTTGTAACTTAGCCTAGTTATTTTCATAGGACTTACAAATATAGGACAATGAAGTATAAAGTACACCGCAGCCTTCGAGTTGAATATCACCCATTGCTCTTATGCTTGTTGATTAGTCTCAATCTGGGCTTATGGGATATTTGAAGATCATCCACATGGGTTTGAATCTGTGATGATATGCAGGTGACACAGTCCAATGTTTCGATAAAGAAAGAAGAAATGACAATAGATTCAAAGGAGAAACAAAATTAGTAAAGAAAATTTGTG
>JAQHUG010000034.1:2455484-2466530 GCA_028555095.1 Dicrostonyx torquatus | reverse complement strand
TCTTTGTGAGTTCGAGACCAGCCTGGTCTACAAGAGCTAGTTCCAGGACAGGCTCCAAAGCTCCAGAGAAACCCTGTCTCAAAAAAAAAAATAAAAATAAAAAATAAAATAAAAAACAAACAAAACAGCAAAAGATAGGAAATCTAAATCTAATTGGTGACTGAATTATGTCAAAATCATATAATTGAAAGAGAATAATCAAACAAAGGGATAAGGTCCCAATAGTTTTGAGTATTCCAATTATATCAGGTAATTTCTGGACGGAAGAAATCAGATTTTAACCCACACATAAAGAAAGATAATGTTTCCAACTATGTTAGAAAATATCTTCATGTCAAGATCACTTACTTGCTAATATTGTATCTTCATCCTATGTATTTTTGAGCAGATTTGAAGCCTTTGGGCTCTAAGTCTGTCAAACATAGATTGGAATGCACTCTCCATTGTCTGCTGTTTCGTTTTGAAGTAGCTCTTCAACCTTTGGTTTGGGTTTCTGCTACATGATAACCTCTAATCCCTTTAATCAACCTTTGGAGAGCAGTTGCATGTTGTAATATAAAAGAATGAAGCATTTTTTTGTGCAAACTTTTATTGAGGAAGTTGTTTAATGTAATTTAGATATGTGTTAAGGAACTTTGGCACTTTTTTTGTACCCTGAACAGTACAAAAATGGAAACCAACTATTCTTGTTCTCTGGGATCATACACCAGTGTCATAGTTCACGTGACTACTGTGAGTTAAGTAGCATTGTAGAGTTATAAAACTATGCAGATATTCAGCAGCAAAAATTCACCTGCTTGAGTGGATTAACTGGGAACGGCTTATAAAGGAAATAATATATAGACTTGTTCTTCAATACAAATATTTTTCACAAATTTTCTTTACTAATTTTGTTTCTCCTTTGAATCTATTGTCATTTCTTCTTTCTTTATCGAAACATTGGACTGTGTCACCTGCATATCATCAAAGATTCAAACCCATGTGGATGATCTTCAAATATCCCATAAGCCCAGATTGAGACTAATCAACACGCATAAGAGCAATGGGTGATATTCAACTCGAAGGCTGAGATGTACTTTATACTTCATTGTCCTAACAGCTCTGCCTATATTTGTAAGTCCTATGAAAATAACTTGGCTAAGTTACAAGCTTCAGAACACAGCATTCACCTAGGCTCAGAGTCTAACATACTCAATTCTGTCAATGTTAATAGATGTGTAAATCATTTCTATCATCCTGAAAAAGGACTCAGGAGTTCCAAATGCTCAGAAATCAATGCAGTACCAACACTGCATGTTGTAGCTAGCCTGTCCTGGAGCTAGCTCTTGTAGACCAGGCTAGCCTTAAACTCACAGAGACTCGTCTGTCTCTGCGCCCGGCACCACCACCCAGTTTACTAATTAGGTGTCTATTCTTACACAACTCTTTATCAAATGATGTCTCCAAAACACATATCCTTCTGACAATATAGAAGGCCACAGGGTGGATTATCAGATTTGAGAATAAATACATACAACCCAGTCCATTTTTCTGGGGAAAAAAAATCAAATGTTTTGAGTTTAACTTCTTATCACTTAAATTTATTTTTGAAGGAAAAACTTGATGGATTCCCCTTCGGTCTTATTTTTTGTATATTTTGTTAGTTTTGTGAAGCATATTCATATGCTACTGTGAGCGAGTCCACGCACTGGCTCTCATAAAGTGCACGTTTCAAATATCATTTGAAAAAGCACTACTATGGAGCTTAAAATCAAAACTCAGATAAAATTTTCTTAGTTGTCTATCAAATTTGCATAGAGATCATTCAATAATAATTTAGTTCTTTCTGTGGGTAAATCAAGATTTCTCAAAGGACAGTTGAACTTCACTGGATTAACGAATTCTAAGTGGGGAATAAAATTCTTGCAGCATGTGGCAGACCATTGTCTGTCTTCCAGCCAATATTTAAAAGTATTGTAAAATGCGGACAAGCATCACATTTTAACTTTAAACTTCAATGTATTAGTGGCTTGTTACACAGCTATGGCAATGCTATGGAGAAGGACATGGGGACAAGTGTGCTGATTACTGACATTTTCTTTCTTTTCAAAAGTCTTATCACTCGACAGCCACTTATTCCGTGGCTTATTCTAGAAAATATTTACATTCCTTCCATCCCAGGGCAGAAGCTTCCAAAATGCTATGTATCTCATCCTAATTTTGTAATTATTTCAAAAACCTTCATCTGTATCCATTAATTATTCTTCACGTCCATTTTGTTGACTTCTGAAAAATTTTCTAAATGTGTTCATTACAATTGTTCAAAAGTAGAGCAAACCAGAACTGGAAAGATGACTCTTTGGTCATGAGAACCGCCACTCTTCCAGAGGACCCGGTTTCAATTCCTAGCATCCCATTTGATGACCACTTCTGACCCCGAGGGTACCAGGCATGCACATAGTACACAAACATACATGCAGCCAAAGCGTTTACACACTTAAGATAGGAAGTAAATCTCAAAAACTTTTAAAACTAAGACAAACCTCTGCTTCTGGAGACAGTAAAACACACATGATTTTCCCTAGTACTCCCCATGCTCAACTAGAAATCTTGAAAATTACATAAGACAAATGCAAGACAAGCTTGAGAGACTGAGAAAAGAAGACTGACTAGCTAGGGATCCTGGGTTCTAAGGAATGGCACAGGAGTGACTTTCTGTGAGTTCTCCCCCCACACACACTCACACACATGTATATGAGACCATATCCATATGCATGCATGTGTATGATATCATAACACATATATGCACATCTGTATCTGATATCATGCACACATAAGTATATATTATATTCCATATACACTTATGTATATGGTATCATATATAACTGATGTATACATACATGTGTATGATGTTGTACACATATGTATGAGATACCACACGCATACACACCTATATTTTCTAAATCACGTTGTTGAAAAAAGTTGGCTACTTAGAAAGATCATTTAGACAAGAACAACAAAACCCTACCAAAGCCACCTCCCGTTAGCCAGAATATTCAAAAAAGAGCAGCTAGCAAGACAGAAAGTATTCAGAACTTCCAGACACACAAAAATAGCTGTGACATCCCCTCTATTTGTGCCAGCAAAATTCCAACGGGGAGCTAGTTTGAAAGATGCCCCAACTCCAACGTCCTCTGCCAGTTTGTGACCAAAAACTTAGGAGGGAAACAGTAATACCTGCCTTGTGATGATGAGCCCTCATTGTCTGAGCTACTACTGGAGGTGGATTAGAGACCCAGGAGTCTCACCTTCACCTGGCAGTAACAGTGCCCTACCCCAGCTCTGTGTTGGGACAGTATCTGTGAGGACTACTATAGCACAGGCCTTTCCCATAGTCTCTGTGAGTCAGAGGCTATGCTTCTCTCCTGTCCACTGTGTCAGTGAGGACACACCAAGAGCCAAAGCACACTACCCCTTCCCAGACAGGATCACATGAGTGGAGGCCTACTGGCTGTGTCAATTAATAATAAGTGGAGCCTTCCTAAGGTATAAAGTGGGAAATCCCAACTCTTACCCTCATCTGCCTAAGATGATAAACCTTTTGTCCCCCATAGTGATGTCAGAAGGAGATGACTGTAGCAGGATTTAAATGAAATTCATAATCTCTTGACATAATACCTCAAGTAACCAAGTTTCTATTTAGAAGAACTCATCAGACCACAAGCTAAGAAGATCTCAAACTAAATGAAAATAAAAACATGGTTATTGACACCAAGAGGGCAAATAATTTGAATTCTCTCAAAAATAATTTTAGGGTAATATTATAATGTTCCTTCTGGTATTTTAAGATGGTATATGATGAGTTATTATTAACACCCACAAGGGAAAAACTAGAAAGCCTAACTAAAGAAATAGAACATTTTTGTTGCTACTGAGAAATTCAAATTTAATAATAATTTACATCAAAGATTATTTAAAATATCAGAGCTCTGAGAGTGTTGGCATACACTTTTAATTCCAGCACTAGCGAGGCTTATAGAAGAAGATCATGAGGTCTACTTCAGGCTAACCTACTTAGTGAGGTTAGGTTTCCAAGAGTGGAAAAGAGGGAGGCAGGAAAGAAGGAAGAGGGGATGTAAGACTATGAGATTTGAGCAATTTCCTAACGAAGACCTGGCACAGATACATATAGATTATTCCACTTAGCTGTACCACACATTCTTCAAGTTCACACAAATCCTTTTCTAGGATGTAGTATGTGTTATATTATGCATTAAGTCATACAATGAAAGTCATCAAATTTAAGACTAGAAGAATAATGCCAGATTTTGTGTGTGATCGCAATGGAATGAACCTGAAGAATTCGCATGTGTATGTATGAATTACAACACATGTTTGAACAATGACTGTGTCAACGTAGATTCCTTACATGAGAACATTCATCTTTTTAAATGTACATAACCTAACTGTACTTCAAGAAAACAGCCTTTACAATTAATTCCAGCAATTAGCAGACTTTAAAAGAATGATTAGAGCAGAAAATGGAAAAAAAAGTTTTTAAAAATCACTAAATCTAAGAGATAGTTTTTGAAAAGATAGCAAAAACTAACCTTTAGCTAGACTCAGAAAATAAAGATGTCAAAATAATAAAAATCAGAAGTAAAAATATAAGTTATTAGTGCTGCTACAGAAATAAAAAATCACAGGAGATTCTCATGAACAGTTAAATATCAACAAGCAATTTAAAAATGAATACATTATCAGAAACACACAAACTACCAGGTGAACCACGAAGAAATACAAAATCTTAACAAAATTCTAAGTAGCATGTACTTTGAATCAATAAATCCAACTTGAAGAAGAAAAGAAGCAATCCAGATGTGGAGCAAGTAAATTTCAGCAAACATTAGAGGTAAGTCCAGTCCTTCTCACATTATTCCAACAGAAAATGAGAGAATACTTTTAAAAGCAATTCATGAAGTATTTCTCTGACATCAAAGCTAGCCAAATCAAAGGAAAACTACAGAGTAGGGCCCCTGGTGAATATAGACAGAAACCTTCTGCCAAGTTAATAAACTAAAAGTAACAACAAGTTAAAGGGATCATATTCCACAACCAAATAAATTTCATCCCTGGAATTTATAGGTAGCTTAATACATAAAAATCAATAAACATGATGTATTTCCTCAGCAAATTAAGAGTTAAAAATCACATGAGCATCTTATTAGAGGAAGGACAGACTATGCTTGATGAAACTAAACTCTCATTCACATCCAAACGTTTTTATCATTTGAGAGTAGCAGGAGTATAGTCAACAATATGCTTGAAGATCAATCACTTTCAAGGGTGAAAACTTACAGCCTTTCCAAAGATCAGGCATACATATTTCCCATGACCACTCTCTCTGCTTCTATCCAACATGCCCATCCACACTATCAGGAATAAGTAGCCAGAGAAATACTGAACATACCTCCAGATCAGGGTCAGAAAGGAAAAGGTAAAATTAGCCATTGTATCAAAGAGAATGAACAGAAAACTCTGGATTCCCTAAAATAACTGATGTTAACTCAGTGAAGTTATAAAGATATGAAACCCAGCAAAACTTAGAAGTATTATCCATAGACAAGCAGAGGCTGAAAGGAACTGAGGGAAAGAACTGTATTTGAAATAGCAACAAAAAGAATAAGTTATCTAGCAATATACTTAAAGAGGGGAAAGCCCGAAAACAGCGAAACACTAAAAAATAAAATAAAATAAAATGTGACAACTATTGGGCATAGCCTTGTTCTTGAACCGAAGAGTTACTACATGAAGGATGTCCATACTACCTCAAGTGATGAATAGATTGAATATTTATTTATTCATTTATTTGTGCCTCAGATTGAACGCAGAGCTTCGGGTACGCTATGAATGTAATCTGCCACTATGTTGCACTCCTACCCGCTCATTTTTTCTTCTGTCACAGAATATTAAGACTCACATGGACTGAAAACAGCAAGTCAGTCTCGAATGAAAGGACAAAGCTGGAAGCATCAATACCTGATTTCAAAATGTATTGTGAAGCTGCACTGATCCTGCCATTAAGACAGTCGTATGGACTGATGGACTAAGAATATAAAGCCCAGAAACAAATGGTCATGTGCAGGCTTGACTGACTTTGACAAAGCTACCAAGAAATCACAACGAAAAGACAGTATTTCCAACAAACATCCTTCGGAAAACTTTTATTCACATGCAAAGAATGAAATTGGTCTCACATTATACATAAAACTCAAGCAAGAAATTGAATAAAGATTTAAATGAAAGACATGCCACAGTACATTGAAAAGACAATATGATAGAAAAATCTTCACAATGATTTTTGTTACATTGATTTCATGGATCCTGCTATAGATGAAGGCAATAACAACCTGAAATAAACGTATGAGATTATCTCCAATGACAAAGCTTCTGCACAGACAATGAAAACACTTCACATATGGAAACCACACTTGTGGAGTGAGAAAAATGTTTGCAAGCTATATACATCAGGGATGAATCATCATATATAGAAAGGACTACAACTCATTAACTAAAACAATATCTTCCTTTTAAAAATTAGTCAAAGATTTGAATAGACGTTTCTCCAATGAAAACACTCACTGTGTCGGCAATATATGAAAAATGCTTTTATCACCAATCATCACATAAATATAAATCAACACAATAAAATATTGAAATTTATACATATGTAAACACATACACATATGTTCCTGAAACTGAATGAAAATAAAAACACAGGATCTAAACTGTGTGGATGGTTTTTACAACAGTGTTGTGGGGAGTTCACAGTGCTATGCTCTTTTATTAGAATTGAGGAAACATCTAAAAAAAAAAAACCCCACATTTTTAGATGCTTATATATTCTTATTTATCTCTCATATATTACTTCCTGACCACAGTTTCCCCTTCCTCCACTCCCCCCATTCTCTCCCGTACCTCTCCCCTCTCCTTGAGATCCACTGTTTCTCCATTTCCCTTCAGAAAAGAGCTGGCCTCCCAGGAATATCAACCAAACACAGTGTAACAAGTTACAATAAGACTAGACACATACCCTCATGTCAAAGCTGGACAAAGCAACTCAACAGAAGGAAAAGGGTCCCCAAAGATAAATTTAGATGTACTAAAATATTCTTACTGCCCTATTGGAATTTAAAGGACTCTGTGCAAAGCCACTCAGTTGAGTCTACAGCTATCTCCTTTGCCATCCTAAACTCTGGGTCAAATATCTGCATAACTACACATATCTCATTCATTTAAGAACTGTCTGTCTGAAATCTGGTAATGCGGGTTGGTTTGCCTGAAACTTTGTTTGCTGTCTCATTCCCCAGGCTGAAGACAAGAGGGATGCGTTCTTTTCCTTTTCAAGTTTTCCGAAACAGCACATCTTGGAGGCATATGAACCTGTGGTGAGAACTCAGGGTGTCCTCGCCCTGGCAGGAATCATGACAACTTGACAAGTCCTTACAAAGCAGTAGTGATCTTGTGATGAGTAGTAAATTGCTCCCTCAAGCAACAGAACTTTCTCTGGAGTAAGCTAGTCCTCCTACACTGATCTGAGACAATAGGAAGCTCCATCAATACTGTTGAAGAAGGCAGCTATGAAAATCCCTTGCCTTCATCCTTAATTCTTCCATACATATTCCTAAAGGTCACCTTGGTGTTCAAAGGATGGGGCATAGAATGTTTGTTTCTTGTTTCTTCCCTGATGGTCACACTGAATAATAAATTCTTCTTTCAGGAAATGGAGGGGCAGTGGATCTGGGGGAGATGGGAGATGGGGGCCTGAGAGGAGGGGAGAGAGGGGAGGCTGTGGTCTGTATTGTATGAGAGGAGAATAAAGAAAAAAATCCTTCCTTGCTTCATAACCGTTCCATGTTTCTAATTGGCAGAGTGGCCTGCTAATATTCCCCCAATAAAAGGTCAGATCCCTGCACTGGGACTCTGGGAACACTGTAAATTGCTAACAATTTACCTCGAAATTTAATGGGGTCAGCCATTGTGGGATGTTGAAATCTCTAAGTTCATCTATCAAAATGAGAATGTGCTAATGACACTGACTGTTGAAGAATGTTTTGTAGTATACTATTAAAATATCTGTGTGTCCTATTATCTATCTATCTATCTATCTATCTATCTATCTATCATCTATCTATCTATTTATCTATCTATTATCTACCTACCTATTTATCTATCATCTATCATGTATCCATCTATCTGTGTATCATATATCTACCTAAATATCTATCATCTATCTACCTTTTTTATCTATCATCTATCTCTACCTTTTTATCTATTGTCATTTTTATCTATTATCTATCTACTTATCTATCTATGTTCTATCCAAGTTATATTCATCCATCTACCTATCTGTATTTGCTTTTTTTCTGTTGTTGCAATATATAAAATACCTGAACAAAAACCAAAGCTTAGTGGAGAAGTGGCTTATTTTTCCCTCCCATTTGCAGATGCCTCCTGTTTGCACACAGTTCAAGAAAGGAGACTTGTGGAGATAATTCTGAATATTCTTGAGAAAACTTCAAGAAACCAAGACAAAAGTCTTTGACCTCAGTTTCTTCAAAAACATGAATGGTTCTTGGATTATTCTTTTGTGCTCCATGTCAGGCGTAGATGATGAGAATGAGTTCACTTCAGATTATTCAATACAACTGGCTAATGTTATTTGTTCATACTCCTCTATGGAAAAACATGTTTTCACCACATGCAGCTTTCAGGCCAAGTGTGGCTTGCTCCTGTGATTGGATACTCATGTGACGCCACTCAACCCTCGACAAATAAATTGTCGGAAGCTCTGAATAAAATTGGCTGTTGCATGAGACTTCAGTCTGCTTCATCTATCAACTTCATTTTCTTAGGTCCCACAACCTCTAGAACAGTAAACAGGCTCCCATGCCAGCAGCCAGCATCATGAGATTGGTCCGGTGGTCAGGGAGCAAAGAAAGTAAACAGAAAATGGGGCAAAGCTATAAAACTTCAAGGCCCATCTCCAAGTGATGCACTTCCTCCAGCAAAGCCTGACTCCTAAAGGTTCTATAATCTTTCCAAACAATGCTTTAACTCAGAAGCAAGTGTTTAAATTATGAACCTATGGAGGATGCTGTGTATTCAAAACACAGTATTTTCTATTTTGTTCTATTTTATGTACAAGACAGCATGTTTTATGTTAAAGATGAATCAAATACTATTGTCACTAGGAAACTATATGAAAGTAGTAGATAGGATATTTATTCCTTCTTGAAAGAAGTTTTCTAAGACTTTCAAAAAGCTTCAGCTGTGACTAAATAGTAAAAAAAAAAAGCAAAACCAGTCTTAAGCATCACTCAACCAACGTTTTAGAGGTCAGTAAAGAACTAGCAGGTTATGTGGAACATCTGCTAGCAACCCCAACAGCTATGAAGCACCACTGGGGGATTGCAGATTTCAAGTCAGTCTGGGCTACAGACCGGGACCCTGTCTGAAAAACACAAAGGATGGAGAAATTTCTCAGTCATAGTGCACTTACCTCCCATAAAGCATGATCATAATTTAATACCAAGCCTTGAAAATAAAAAGGAAATCATGGAGTATTTATTCTCCAAATAGTATGCTTCTGCTGTTAAAATAGGGCCATCCGACTTATGTAGCTACTCTTAAAAGCTGGTGTTTTTTTTTTTAAATTCAAAATTCTTTTAAATTTTTCTGGCTATTTATTATTTATTCTCTCTCTCTCTCTCTCTCTCTCTCTGTGTGTGTGTGTGTGTGTGTGTGTGTGTGTGTGTGCGTGTACGTGTGTGTACTGCAACTTTGTGAAAATCAGAACAACTTGCTGGAGTTGGTTCCCTCCTATCATGTGGGATCTGTAGATTGAACCTTGTCAGCAACTACCCCTATCCACTGAGTCATCTCCCTGGCCTCTTGCAGAGGATTATATATGATAAGGTAGTGGTAGGAAAAACACAATTTTGATAAAAGGTTTCCTGTAACTTAGATAAACTTGGCACATTTTAATACAGCAAATCACTTCCGCTCCACGTCGCTGTTGTTGGTAAGTGTTGTTTTCTCAAAGGCACTCTTCTGCCTTTCAACAAAATAAATTCTTAACATGAGGATTTCTCTAACACCAAGGAAAACCATGCTATCAGCAGTTGTATCCCTTAGGATACCTGAGTCAAAGCCTTAAAAGTATTATGTATTTAATAAATATTGGCCAAGGAAGCTAATGAATGAACTAGTGATCACTTAATATGTCTTTATACAACTAACCTAGAGCCATACCCATGCCTGGACATTCCAGGAGGCACAGTGCAACAATTGCAATCTGTTACATTTTGAAGGAGGAAGTAATGAGCATTGAAATAGTAGGGGAAATGCCATTTGCCGCACACAATGTGTGTGTTGCTTTGATCCTCCTAACCAAGCTTTGATAAGATAAGGCTGATACCTCCGACTCCATCTTGTATCTGAATACTCCAGCACTCAGGGAGAAAATTACTCTGGAGTCTAGGAACTCTCTCAATTCCTCCATTTGTCCAGGTTAATGGTTCCTTGGTCTGTTATCTCCTGGTGGAAGAACAAGCAAGCACCCACGGAGAGACAACCCAGACTGTGTCTCAGAAACTCCCTTGATCACTGTCCTCTGGTGTAACAAGGATACTAACCCTGCCCCCAAAGCAGAACCTCCTGACCGGATCACCTCCTAAGAAGCCACCTCTCCAACACATCTCAGTGCTAGTTCATTTTCTCATGCGTTTCAGAGGAGACTTTGAAGCTGCACGTTCACTCAAATGAGTATTTTAAACCTTAAACAAGGAGGTTTCTATGCTTTTAGTGAGACTTGGAGATTGTTGATCTGGCCAGCCCTTAGGCACTTCACACTTAACTGTTAAGGCTTAGTAGGCAGTTCACACTCACTGCTGATGCTTAGTAGGTGCTTTCAGAGGAACCCTCTGTAGGCACTGGAAGTCAGATCTGCAACTTTTAAATCTTCAGGAAGAATTGACCAACTTTTTTATTTTGTAAAAAAAAAAA
>JAQHUG010000034.1:2400677-2449274 GCA_028555095.1 Dicrostonyx torquatus | reverse complement strand
GTGTGTGTGTGTGTGTGTGTGTGTGTGTGTGTGTGTGTGTGTGTGTGTGTGTGTGTATACACCGCTATTCTGTCCAGGGCAAGTAATTTAGCGGAAGAGAAACATTTGTACTAAAATAAATCTCTTTTTATATGCGAGAGGGAGTTTATCCAGCCGAGGGAATCCTTTTAACCAAGACAGACTTCAGCAGTATTTGCAAAGCATGGCTCTGCCGCGGGAGGAAAGGAGGTGGGCAGCATCCGCGCGCTGCGTTTCTCTGCACACGTTAACAATCAAGTTAATTGAATTCATTGGAGTTTAGAAGCGGCCTCCAGCTCTAAGAGGGATTTGAATGGCCAATTTCTCTCTCGTCCCCCCCCCCATTCCTCCCCGCCTCCCATCCCGCCCAGTCCCTCCCCTCCGGGTTCCCCAGTCCACACCTCCCTCCTCCACTCCCCTCTCCCCCACTCTCTCCGTCCTATTAAAACACCCACCGGCTCACTTGTTAGGACCCCCTTAAGTTGGAGGAGGCAGAAAGGCAACAACAGCGAGGAAGGAGAAGTCAAGGCGTCTGGAAAGAATTACCCAGTCCTGGCTTCCAGCAGCCCATTGAAAGGGGGACTTGAACCAGCCAAAGACTGCTCTCTCCATTCTGCGCTTCCTAGGCTCTGCCGAGTCTTCACCGGGCTCTTAGGTTGATGAGAAAAAGAGACTTTGCCTTTTCGGAGGGAGGGGGATTGGAGCAAGTAGCAAAACAGGGGGAAAAGTTAATTTATTTTTTTTAAAGCACGTATAACAAAACGAGTTAGAAGATTTCAGTACAACGGAAATAATAAGAGAGAATATTAGTTGAATTTCTCCTCAAAGAGGGGGAGAACCAAGCACTTAAGGCTCCCCCATCTTTTTTTTTTTTAAATGATGTTTTTAAATTTCTTATTTTTTTTGGCCGGTCGTCTCAAATTCATCTGATTTCGTATTACCTCAATTTTGGAAACTGCCTTCTCTACGACCCTCCGGGACCACACAGACAGGCTGAGGACGAGTTTATGAGCAGGAGCTGGACAAGGTACGTTACACAGGCGCGTTTGGGTGAACTGTGAATGCCCTAGATAGATCCGGGGCAGGGCAGGAATTATCCACAGAGCCTGAAAAAAAAAATTACCTCGTTTCTATAGAAACACGTGAGGCCTGAAGTTTTCTTTTTCCATTAGACTGCATATTGCCAATCACTATCGAGTCCCGCGGCATACCCTGCTTTTAGCATCTCTGCGCTCTAGTTAGAAATCCGCTGCCCCTCAGGGCGCGCAGGTAACTGTGTAGCGGAGGAAAGCTGATTGTCCTGAGGTGTACTTTTCCACTAGGCATCTTCCGGAGCGTCAAACGGGCTCCGGAGCTAGAAAACAAGGGTTTCCACTGTTTAAGGAAAATGCATTCCCTAAATGTCCTTACCTTCCCACCCTTCCCTTTTTCCTACCCACCCACCCCTCCTACTATGTGGGCAGGAACACGCTAACACAGTTCTGTATGTTTTAAGGGAAAAAGCTCAGTTTTGGCCTGCACTGAAAGGGTTAAGCGATCCAGGCTTCTAGCCCTGTTGGGCAGAGACCCCGGGGAAGAAAAGTCCAGCGCCACCTCCTCGCCACCATCCTGGTTCAGCCACTCCCCCCTTTTCCAGGGCCTCCACTCTTTCAGTTTCCAAACTCCATTAAGATGTCAGGCGGGGTGATCCGGGCTCAGTAACCCTGCAGAAGTCTTTCTGAGGCGAGGGGTCGCTAAGGCAGGCGGTGGCATTCGCCACTGAAGGCTAGAGGAGGGCGCGCATCCCTCCTTGCGCCAGCCAGTCAGCCCAAAGCTCAGAAGCAGGGCGTGCGCCCGGACAGCCTTGCGCTCAGGCAGCTGCACCCTTTCCCGAGCCAAATACGACGTGGCACGGGGCACGCTGGCGCTTCTTTCCTCTGCTGCAGCTGGAGACACCGCTGTGTGGGGGACCTGGGGGCTCTGTCCATATACCCTTGCCCAGGGCGGGGTTGAGGGGCCTTGGAAGCATGAGTGGAGATGGGAGAGGAGCCAGAGGCTGGGTTGAGACGGGATAATCAACACCTTGGGCGGAATTCGTCACGGTGGTTCCCGCCCAGAGTGAGCCAGGGCTTAGAAATCGGTCCCGGTGAACCAGAGGGCGGATCTGAAAGGAGGGTCTGTGCAAGGGTGAGAACTTCGCGGCGACAGAGGCGGTTTCCTCCGACCTAAGAAAGACAGCCCAGGGGAAACAGCTCCGAAAGACCATTAAAGCTGGGAAGCAGGGCTGGGAGCGGAGGTGGTGTCTGAGGATCTGGGCTTTGGAGATCCAGGTCATATTACACAGTCCTAGGTGCCAGTTTCCATCAGCATTGCTCTGGACATCCCCCAAACGCCAGGGCACACTAGCCTGACTCAGGTACCCCTAGCCACTGGGGAAACCAGCTGCAGCAACCGCGTCCAGGCTTGGAACACGTAGAAGCCCAGCCGGCCCCTCCCCGCCCAGCTCACTTCATTACCTCCTGGGACCCTTTGCTGCCAAATGAGTCTCTGCGGCAGCTGCACAGAAACGTTACACTTCTTCAACCCACATGGCTGGGCTGGGATTGCATTTGATGTCACACCCTGGGAGGGGTGTATGTGATGCAATAGATCTGGAGGCTCTGATTGGCCAGGAAGGATTCCCCCACCCCCACCCCACCTCAACCCTGCACTGAAGGCCAGACTATATATAAGACACTCAAGGTCTGCTTAGTGTAAAGCGAAGGAAACTAGTAGATTAGCTTCCTTGAAGTGGTGTGGCACGTACTTGGGAGAGCAGCCTCCCTGCCTATTGTAGATTTCAAGGCTTAACCTAGGATTTTCTATTAAACAGAGTACCTTTGAAGGAGTTAAATCTGGCTGTGATTTGTTTTTAACAAGTCATTTTAAAAATAAATATTTGAATAGTCGATACATATTTGATCTTAGAATATGAGGTTTTTAAATTGAAAGATGCATGTCTGTGGGATGAGCTAAAACAAGTAGCCATGCCCAGTGACCTATTGACAGATAACATGTACATTTTGACAAAACAATTAGGTTGAAGATAATTTAAGTTTTTAAATTGTTTTCTCTGCCTTCCAACCTACGCAAATGGCAAATGACTCATTCATAAATTTAATGTTTACATTTTTCTAGGTAAGATTAGCTATTCAAATGAGATCGTGTTTCTGAATAGTAGTTATCTTCTCCCAGGAGTTTTCCTAGTAGAATAGTGGTTCTTTTACATTTTCAGTGAAAATTTAGAGACATAATGCCCAGCTGTAGCATATATATTATGCTTTGTGGGGTCACAATTCCGAACAAACCCAAATCCTATGTGAGGGTTCTGGATTCAAGCCTTGTACCTATTCTTGCTCCCTTACCCTTTCCCAGAGTTAGATGGCTTGACACCTGTATTGTAAATGTATTGATTAGATGCAGCTTAACGAGATTGTTTCTATTATATCTAAAACCGAATCCAAACCTTACCGAATGAACTCATCAGTGTATACAACTCTAAATATATTAAGCCTTGGTGATTAGCATCAAATGTGAATATCACTCTCCAGGAAGCAAATACTGTATACAGTCAGCTGTTGTCCAGGGAAACAGGACTTGTGCAATGAATGACTAAGAGATGGTTACTAGAAAGTAAGGTAGCTTGCGGCACCCCTTTCTGTTGGCTCTGTAGAGTGTAACTTCACAGAGATTATTTTTACCAACTAAGATTTTTTGATGTCCTGATTACTTTCTCTCCCTCTGTTTCTCCCTCCCTCTTTCTTTCCCTCCTTTCCTTCACCTCTCCTCTCCTCTCTCTTTGTTTTCCTCCCTCCCTTCCTTTTTTTCTTTGATGTGGTCTCACCAGGGAACCCAGACTTATCTCAGTCTCCCAAATCCTGAGCACCACCACACCTTGCTGCAAGATTTTATAAAGCATTAGCCCCTTTGACTTTTTTCAAAAACACATATCTTTCTCTAAATATTTCCTAACTTGGGCACTGTGAGGAAAGCCTTTTTTTTGGGATCTAAGTGGAGCTCCCCTTCAGGAAGTTTTTATTACACAATATCATTTTATATCTGAGAACGAGTAACAGGGAGTTCAGTGTTATTAACTACCTGCATCTTGCATGACATGCAGTCCAAAGATTAATGTAGTGCAGGACTAACCTGTAGGCTCCATGTCTCCATGTCTTTCTGAGTTATTTTCATTGTTGCATACCCAGGCTGTGTTCTTCTAGAAGCTTCAAGGATAATGACTGCGCTCTTGGAAGTGGTTGTGTTAGCTAAATAGGGATATAGCTCCCTGAATAGGGAAGATCCATTGCCATAAGTTGCCACAGCTTGACTGTCATCATTTTCCCTCTCACAGAAGCTTCTAGAATGAGTACCGGCTTGCTCCATAGAGCTTTGCATTATTTCACAGAGACTGACATCTGTGCTGCACTTTATCACATGACTTTTTGACCTAAAGAGTAACTTTCCAAGCCCAAGTATTGGTAGTCAGGAGGATTGCATGTCAACTCCTTGGGATTTCCCCCTCCACCGCTAACACAGTGCAAGATGGCGCTATTCAGGAGGCGTTTGCTGTTTGATAAGAATGGCATCCTAGAAGTACATGATTAAAAATCGATGGTGCAATGGAGAGAAAGTTGAAGCCTGAAGTCTCATTAGTGTGAGGAGACGATTAAATGGCTTTGTACTCTCATCCTGCCTAGTGGGCTCCAGGGTCTTTGGTAGGAAAACAGAGGTGAGACTGGAGACAGAAAGGTAACTTCAAAGAGAATGCAGGTCAGAGGGTAAGAGAAAGGCATTGATGGGCTCCACTATGAAGAGCTTGGAGGCTGCTGGTGGGTATTTCTAACTCAGATTTCTAGCTCCAACAGGTAAGAGAAGGAAATCACAGAATGGACATCAAGGTGAAGGAGGACTTGAACTCTGTCACTCGGTGACTGCTAGCCCAGGCTTCGTTGTAGGTTAGAAGCTTTTGATGCTCTAATTGCAACTTATCAATAAACTCTGAATATTGTCCCAGCAACACACCAGTTGACTTTGTATATCTTTAGGTCAATCGGAAATACATTTGGGAACCCATAAATTTTAACCTTTTATTCACTATCCATTTTTTGTCCATGGCTAGCTGGCAGACAGCTATCATGTGGATATCTTTTATTATGAAGAAGCAAGTTTCCATTATACTAGCTGACGTCACTTGTCGGCACCAATACTTCCAGTTCTAAAAACTGTACTTAGCATATAAGGCCTATAGGAAAAAAATGAAGCACTTATAAAATATTTAAATGAATTTATAGTAAGGAAAGTTTACGTTCCTTACAGGTTCTATATATTGGTAGAGTCTGGAACAATATTTTCAGTAAAGATATATTCTTTAAATGTCTTTTGTCATCTCTCTGTCATAATATGATGATATGTTGGTCACAAGTTAGAGTCTTTAACGGATTTAAAAACATAATGAGGAGGAGAGGAAGCAGAAGTAGACTTTATAATTATTCTTTATTTGCATTAAAAATTGGCTTATATCAACAATAGTGACAAAAAGAACTATTTTTAAATATGCACCGTATTTCAAGCAAATCATTTTATATGCACTCCATCCCTCAAAATGGTGTTATTCACAAGTCTTCCATAGACCAGGAATGAAGTTCAAGGAGTGGATACCAATAAGAATTTTCTACCTAGTCTCATGGGGTGAATATGGTAAAGCCCTTGGAAATGGAGAATTTACTGTAATCCATGTTTATCTATGATACGGATGGCAGCAAATACTAAAATTAATGAGTCTTAATGCTATTTCTCAAAACTTGAAGTTCCATTATATCAATTGAACTGCCACATAGCATCTTCACAGAGCTTTCAAAAGTTTGTATAAAGACAGACAGTTGCGATAAGACCAAGCTTGCATTGAATCAATTTGTTCTAACCCCTAATTCTTCTGTGCTGTTTATCATGCCACATTTTATTAATTGTTAGCTAACAAGTAGCAGCGGGTTACAAGGAAGTCAAATGAAGATAATTAGGTCATTACTGGTAAGAAAATAGCATTATAAAGATTTACTTGAAGAGTATTTCTTTTTAAGTATTTAAATGAACTTCTCTGTTTGTCAATCTCATTATCTCCTTTGCACTCCATATGATAAGTCCACTATGGAGCTTAAGAAATTGAAGTGAGCTTATCTTATGTATCTTACTCAAGGTTACACAATGATTAAGTGGAAGAGCTGGGATTGTATCTCAACTCAATCTGTTGCTTTCGGCTACATTCTTTGGGGGTGAATGACAAAGCTGGAATTTGAACAGAAGTGTATCTGATTTAAAACTTTTGCTAGTCTAGCCAACGCTTCATAATCTCTCCAGCTTAAAAAAAACAACAACAACACATACGCATGCACGTGCACACACACACAGACACAATCACAACCACAATCACAAGTCATTAGAGCCAAAATGTAAACCAGTGTGAGGAGTAGTGAGCACAACAGGACTACAGGGGGTAGCCTTTTGGTGCATAAAAGATAATCTTCCTATCCCTCATAGCCCTGTATTCATGAAGTTGTGCAGATTGACAAGTCATAAATTGCTCTGGATGCTCTTGGAGACCATGCTTATCTCTGTCTTTATTATCTTTATTGCCCCAAAGTCTTCTAGAGCAGGTCTGGGACTCCTCACAGCCTTTAAACTATACCCACTGGGAGGTACCATCTGACCTACTGTCTGCTGCTTTCCCCAGATGCTCCCCAGAGCAAATGTAGAGGGACGCTGTGTGAAGTCCTTGGGAACTCAGTTCTCAACATGGCACTAAGACAAGGAGGAGAGCTGATACCCTCTCTCCGTCCAATAGTTTCCGGTCTTTATGACATAAGAGGTCAAGGGTGAGGATAGGCTCTGATGCTTTCTGACCCAGGGTTCCATGTGGGGGAGATGGACTACAAGTAAAGCTTTCTGTCTCTGCCACAGGTGGCAGCATTAGGAACAGTAGCCTCTTTCTCATGGTGAGACAGGATTTCTGCTGCTGGCATTAAAATTGCACTTGCTTAGATGGGCCAGTGTCTTATTTGGAAGCAATACTATTCTTTATCCCTTTAGGTTGAATGCATATGGGGAAGTATACAAGCCCAGCAGCTTTTGAATATCGCCTGGCTATATATCTGAACCCATATGATTACTCATTATCTACACACCATAATGACAGGGACGCATCTTAAGGTTCTCCTCTCATCTTCCCTTATGCCATACAGGTTTTTGTTTCTTTTAGCTAGAAACAAAAGACTTCTCATAAGGATTCAAATTTTTCTCAGCCAACGCTTTCTGGATTTAAGGCACTGTGTGGGTACCACTCCTAGTTTGTAACTTTGGGCAGGTAATTTCAATACTCAATGTCTTGGTTTCTTTGTCATATACATGCATTCTGATGTGTGATTAATAATACTTTTGCCACCTCAAGACATTAAGATGAAACAAGATCATGTTTTAAAGTAAAACAAAAAAGCCTTTCTTTTCTACTTAAAGTCCAATAAATGAAAAATAACTATTAGCTGCCAATACATAGGGGATAATGATAATGGCAATTTTGATTACATTCGCTCATTAGAATGAATACTATCTGTAAATTAGGCAGTGTTTTATGTCATTGCATAAATTAGTGAAACAGCAGATAGATAAATATTTGGATGGGCAGATGGTAGATAGAAAGAAAGATAGATAGATAGATAGATAGATAGATAGATAGATAGATAGATAGATAGATGATAGATGGATAGATGAATGGATGGATAAGGATGTGAGTCTATACTGCATTAGAGTAATCCATTCTTTTACAGTTTGCTTTGACCTATATTTCTAGGGAAAAGAGACGCTATTAGATAGTTGCTATCAAGTCCAAGTACAGTCGCAAGCCAAAAGCCAATGGGCTAAAATCTGATTCTGCCGCTCTCCAAATTCAAGTTTTACGTTTTAAGTATTTACAGAATGTAAATTTCTAAATCATCTTTCTTAGGATCTAGGCCTGAAATAATCCAGCTTATCTAATTCAAGAGAAAGGGCACATGGACATGTTCTTCTTTTTTTTTTTTGAGACAGGGTTTCTCTGTGGCTTTGGAGCCTGCACTGGAACTAGCTCTTGTAGACCAGGATGGCCTCGAACTCACAAAGATCCACCTGCCTCTGCCTCCCGAGTGCTGGGATTAAAGGCGTGTGCCACCACCGCCCGGCTGGACATGTTCTTCTTTTAGTTGGAAAGTAGGTTTGTGTAACAGAGTGTTTGAATTAATGATTGTCTTAGAAACTTTATACATATGGTACCCACATCTATGAAGTTGCTCAGAGCAATTGAAAAACCACACACACACACACACACACACACACAGCCTGTGTGTCTCTCTCTGATTCAATGCATCCACTTGGCAAAACAGGCTTTACAATGTGCCTTTTGCCCTTTGGCCCACTCGGAGATGCTCTGCGTGTCTCTCACGACAGTACTGAGCTGTAGCAGGATTATAAAGGTTCAATTCTAACCGCATTATTGCAGTGTGTTAGCAACTTTCCCAGGCTTCAGAAGGACATTCTGTAGACGCCTATGATGTAAGAGGGTGTTCCCCCTCAGCTGTGGCCAGCAGATTCTATGTGACCACTCTCTACATCCATGTGTGCTGATAAAAAGCAAGGAAAATGTGAATAATGGAAGAATGGCAGACTGTTCTTTCGCTGGGGATGGGGATTCTAAACACAAACTGAGCACACACTTAAGCTTCTCCCTGGCAAACGTTTGGGTCCCTTTGAAAATGTTTCACTCTTGTGAGAATGACTCATGTCTTGGAAATGACAAGCTCCAAGTCTGCTGCTTGCAGCACCTTTAGGCATCGGTTAATGTGGCCTCCGGGAGCGTTCAGCATCCTATTAACTGTGTTTATGAACAAGGGATGCAGTCCCTGCTCACCACTCGCTGAAAACTCTGAGGCTTACTCTATTCCAGTGGTCTCAGCTTTCCATTTGCCTTAAGGCTGCTGTTATCTGACTCCCATACCATGCTTCGCGGTGTCTTGTAGAGCTGCTAGAAGTGGAAATCACATCTCTATTTTGCTCTGAATGTTCTTCAGCTTCCTAGTCAACGGGCCCTTCGAAAGAGGCTATGATTCCGGCTGATAGAATCGCTTGCCACTCTGTTTCACTTCGTCCCTCAGCGCAGTGTTTTGAAGAGTCTGATGAGCATGATCATTTCCGTTTAACAGAAGGAAATGGTGTCTACGAGGTAGGATAGGCAGCACCTTGGTCTCTGGCTTCTGTCGCGTGACCTTGGTTATACTAATTAGGCTTAATGACATCCAAAAATGTATAACGCTCAATTTAAAATAAACAAAATAAAGCCCTGTGAGTTAGTTATTGCTGACGTGGGTTCCTGCATCAACCTTGATAGGCGAAGAACTGCATTCTGGATTAAATGCAATGACTAACCTCTCCTTTTTATTATGGGGTGATATATATACCCCAGAACTTTGCTGATACATATTCAAACCATAGGAATATAGAGAAAGATTGGAGGGAGACTATCTTCTTTTTAAAAATCTTTCTCTCTTCTACTAGAGGAGGCATACCTTGAACTTGCACAGGCCCACCAAAACTTCTGACAAGTCTAGGGCATACCTAGCCAAGAATGATTAGATGCAATAGAATGGGAAGATAGCCACACAGCTGATAATAACCAAGATGATGCTGCTTCCTAGGGGCTATTCATCTTTACGGCTTGATAAGGATTAGGAGACTATATATAACAGCTGAGAGAAGAAGCTTTATAGAGATAATTGATTTATCACATTTTTATTTAAAATAAATTCATTCAGTTTATAAAGATAGCTGGCCTATAAAATTATTATGTATTAATGATATGCAAATATGACCCATTCCCGAAGTGGGTGTGAAAACAAACAAAGGAACACTGCATTTAAAACAATTATGCATCTTATGGTAGTTCATTCCTAAAAGGGAATAATGATGTAAAATAAGACTTAAAAGGGGTTACAAAGCAAAATTTCAATGCTTAGTATCAGAAATTGTTTAGGAAACACAGGGGAAAAAATGGCTCTCCAGTCCTAACTTGTTTAAAACCTTGTTTAGGCAGAGGTACACAGGTTCTTGACGTTCACTGTCCAGGTGACCTGGCAAATTCCGGGCTGGTGATAGACCTTGTCTCAAAAAGAAAAAAAAAGGGGAAGGGGGGGGGACCGCCCTGGGGGCCAGGCCCGGTCTGGGGGGTGGTCATTGGATTTTACCAGCCAGCCCATACAGCTGCATATGGACTTGCACACACAAAATCATGCTCATACACATATCCCCTACTCAACAACCTTATTTAGAATACATGCAGAAATTAGGGGTGGATTGAGAACTGAAACAGGTTTAAGGTGTGACCTCCTAGATCGTTTGATAGGGTGGATTTTCAGCTCTTGGAATCCAACAGGATGTTTTCTCTTACCTAACGTAACCATTATTCTAATACTATGGATTTTGTTCTATGATGCTGTTGTTGTTTGTCTGTCCTTCAGGACGTCAGGACCACCTGACACTGGTGGGTGGAAGCAACAGACATCTGAATACAGTAGCTTGGAAAGATCTTTACACAGGACATCTAGGGGCAATAGATTTTAATGTCAAAGGGACATTCATAAATGTGAGCATTTTGTCATGGAACAGGTCTTAAATAACAAGCATATGCACAAACAAAACACTGGGATCCAGGGAAGCAAGATGATGCTTGCTAGGCCACGGCACTAACTGCTAAACTAGTCCTGGAACACAGTCTTCCTAATCTCTAACCTATCCAGCTTGGTGGAGATGTAAGCCTAGGGATGCGCATGAAAGATGAAGCGAAGTCACACTTGGGAAGGTCAGCAGAATCTTCTTTGGATTTCCTACTCATCAATAATTAGGAACCAAAGGAAGTATTGAACAGGCAAGAAGATTACTTTAGGAAATTTTAGTCTGATGCCTAGTTGTTGCCCTATACAAAGGGAGGTAGCTGCCTTAGCCACAGGACCTAAGACACCTAGAACAATGCATCCAGGTATGAGTTTAATGCATTGTAGCATTTATCGGCCCTACCCACTCATTTGATTCTTGAAACAGTCTTGTGCTATCTTGGCTTCCTGATTTGAAGATAAGCCCTTGTGGCAATATAGCAAGTTAACTGAGAAACTCAGTATAATTCCTGACTGTTGTATGGGGGAGGGGTGCACCAAGTTTCATTCCTAGTGGAGGAGCCATCGGCAGTTGATGGCTACTGGAAAATGGGGACTCGGTTTTCATCAGGAATGCAGACCCTGATAGGTTGTCATGCTCCAGTAGATGCTGCCATATCTCTGTACAGATTGGCAGAACTAAGTGGACTAAAGCAGGCTAAAGTCCATGAAGTTGGGAGGGGGACATGGCCGTGGCAGGACAGGGAGGAGTTGGAAAGGAGGGAATAGGTAGCAATATTGGTCAAATCCATTGAATACAAGTATGAAATTATCAAACAATAATATAAAATGAATAAAAAATCAAGGGGGGAAATCCCTAAATGCTCTTTGTACTGTGCTCCCTACCACCCTGAATAGCTGCATGTGATAAGTGTGGGGAAAGAGTGATTAAGCACAAACAAGTGTCTCTGATTCCATTACAGATGCATTGTGAGAGGTTTCTCTGTGTCCTGAGAATAATTGGAACTACCCTTTTTGGAGTCTCTCTCCTCCTCGGAATCACAGCTGCTTATATCGTGGGCTACCAGTTTATCCAAACGGATAATTACTACTTCTCCTTTGGACTCTATGGTGCCTTTTTAGCATCACACCTCATCATCCAAAGCCTATTTGCCTTCTTGGAACACCGGAAAATGAAAAGGTCCCTTGAAACCCCCATTAAATTGAACAAAACCGTAGCTCTTTGCATCGCGGCATATCAAGAGGACCCTGACTACTTACGGAAATGCTTGCAATCTGTGAAAAGGCTGACCTACCCTGGAATTAAGGTTGTGATGGTCATCGATGGGAACTCGGATGATGACCTTTACATGATGGACATCTTCAGTGAAATCATGGGCAGGGACAAATCGGCCACTTACATCTGGAAGAACAACTACCACGAAAAGGGACCTGGGGAGACAGAAGAGTCCCATAAAGAAAGCTCACAGCATGTAACCCAATTGGTCTTGTCTAACAAGAGCATTTGCATCATGCAAAAATGGGGCGGGAAGAGAGAAGTCATGTACACAGCCTTCAGAGCCCTGGGACGAAGTGTGGATTATGTACAGGTAGGTCCGAGAACGCCTGCCAGGGCAAACATACGTCGCAATAAAGCAGCTGTTGTATCTCCCAGTCCTATGCTATAGCCCATCCTTGTCCCTTCTGAACACAGGGCTCCTTTCAGTCCTTCGGAAAACAGCATGACTGTTGAAAGTGCATTTTGAAAGACAGAAAAAAAAATCTTGTAAAACTGTTAAGGGCGTCTATGAAAGTGCTCCCTTGTCCATGCAATTGGTTAGAAATTGGGATTATTTGGACAGGAGAACCCTCCTTTCGTCCTCTTCCTTTTCCTCATTTCTTCTCTGTCCCTCTGGATTCTGCCAAATAAAACCTAGTCCATGCTGTTTAAACACACACACACACACACACACACACACACACACACACGCACACACCAGCAGTTTCTCTGTAAGAAAATAGCCTGTGCCCGAGCAGAAAGGTCTTGAGAAAAGCTGCAGGCTAGAAAATGATTGGTGTGTGGAGGCAATAAAAGGGGAGTGGTAAAAATGGCTTTGATTTTAAAAAGAGCAAGAACTGTAAAATTGAGAGGGAGAAAGGAAAGGGAGGGACAAACCGTCGTTGTAGAGGGAGCAAAACCAATGTAATGTTTATTTCACTCCCAAACAGCATTACCTCACTGCAACTTGACCTTTGAAAGAGTTTGGGATGATGTGTGCTTGTTGGAAAATTAGGCAGGCTGTGTCTCTCCTTAATTCCCTTCTAGCTCTGTGTACGGTTTCTCCTCCCTCGGTTCATATTGAGTGTGGGGCAATTTTCTCATTTTAATTTGCTTTCATCTCCTTTAGTTAGATTTTGACCATAATGAACCCAAGCATTGAGGAATATGTCTGGTGCAGAGAAGCCACTGGAACCCTTCCTCCTCATAGAAGTGAAACCCTGATTTCCTGTTTTTGGAAGTGGGATCCTACTGTTCAGGGATCTTTATTGACATATATCATGCTCCCAGGTTCAAAAATGGGATGGGATTGAGTAATGATTTTAGGGTCATTGCCTAAGGATCTAATCACAGGGATTGTTAGCTGTTGACTGCAAAATCCCATCTCCTTGAACCTCAGTTTACCAGATAGACTATGCCAATTTTAAAAGTATTTTAAAATAATTAGATAAAAAAACACATCCCTAGAGCTTAGCAAAAGTTACAAGGTTATTATCCACATAACTAAAGATTTTATTATAAATGTGTGGTTTATGTTAGTACCCCCCAATGTATACTAAAATATATGGTATGCACCAGCTGTTGTTGTGGGTTAATTTCAGAGAGTGTGGGAAGAGTAGGAAGTATTTCACTGGTTTCCATTTGCATATTCATATAATTTCTGTGAATTCAGCATTGGTCTCCTCTCATTTATCTCTTAATTTCTCAATGGTAGAACTTTTGCTATTAAGGGAGTTTCAGTTATTTCTGGGCATTTGATGCTTACATGCTATAGCTTTGGGTCTAGATAGGAAGACGATAAGATATTTCTCAAGGAAGGTATGACAGATAGCTTAGAACACAAAGAGTAAAGCTTTGTGCCTTAAATAAGAAAACATCTGCTTTGATAGTTTGCTTTTAATTCTAGTTACATTCGTCAGTTCCAAGGAAGACATCATTGTGCACGTTAATTCCTCCTTTTTCTTAACCTGCTCCTCCCAAACCCCGTTCTCCCATCTTGTTTTGAACTTTGTTTGTTTCCTTGACAACTTAGCGCTGTGATTGTCCAGGAAAAAGTCATAAGGAATAGGAAAGGAAGGAGTAGCCTTTCTGTTGGAGTCTTTCTCCAGACTAAACTTTCTAAAAGACTGACCCCAGCAGCTGCTGGTATCTAGGCTCTGAGGCCTCCTGAGACTCTTCATGCAGTTGCAAGCACACAAACAAGAGGAAAAAAAATCATTTAGTATCCCAGACCTTTGCATTCCTTCCTATGCCATCCCCCAAGGAGCCTCCTGAAAGATAACCTTGCATGACTACAAAATGGCAGCTACTTAAGGTTCAAATTCAATACTGAATGACCTAATTTTCTCTTATGACTGAGCCCAAGTTTGGAAACTGTGAAGTAGAGGCCACATTAAGGCAGGAAGGAGAGAGGTGTGGAGATGGTGGTGACAGGGTATTGCTGGAGATTGAACTTAGTGGGTAAACACCTTAAGGAGAGTAGGACGCAATGGCCCATGGGTAAGACACAGGGAATGGAGGTCTAAGGAAGAAGCTGTGACCATCTGTGTGCTTGCTAGACAATACTGACTCACCGTGGAGAGGTGTGGCCAAGACATTTGGTTTCTAGTCACAGGCAGTCTTTAACGCTCCTCAGTACTCTGTGCACTTGACTTTGGGTTTCTGGCTAATTGTTCTCATGACCTATTATTTCATATCTTCACCACGCTCCCAGTTCCCCATCCAAACTCCTCCCTGTGTAACTACTAACAGATGACCTCACCTCCCACGAAGGAGAAACCCAATAATACTGAATGTTCTTAAAGCCTTCTTTACCCTCTTTTGTGTATCCTGTTTCAGTAGCATCCAATATAACTTGACTTTCTGTATCAGTGCTATCCTTTATAGTTAATCTCCAGGAACCCTAGAGTCTGCTCAGGAATAAGACCTCAGGAATTGTGAACTCTCCCCTTTTTTTCTTGACTCACTACTGTTCTCAACTTGTAGCCTTTCAAACATCTAACTCTGTGCCGGAAGACTGACGAAGTCCTGGTCCAGGGGAAGGTAGTGTAGTAGCAGTTCACTGTGATGGTGATGGTTGCTCTCAGAGGTACAACAGTTATGAAAACGGAACAAGAACATAAAGAGAGAATACACAATGAAAGGAAAATAAACCTTATGTGTTGGGGAGGGAGAGTAAGGAAGGCAAAGATTTTAAACGTCTGAATGAGTGTAGTTTGTAATGAAACCAGTTTTCAAGAAGGAGATACCTAATTGCCTCTCCAAAGGGGAAAAGTCTTGATTACATCCTCAAAAAAGCATGCTCATGTTCGTTATCTCATTCATTAAAGCAGCACACATTTATGATAGTGTATTTTATATATTTGAAAACCACAATGAACAAAATTAAATGATCTGAAGAAGCAAGTGACCAATGATGGATCAATTCTTTCTAACATGTACTGTTTATGTCTTACTTAATTTTCAAAAGTTCAAGATTATTTTAATTTTTTATTCAATTTTTACATCATGCTATCAGATGGTAAGACATATTTTGATATCCATATTATATAATTGTTTATTCATGCCTCTTATCTTTGAACATTTCCTAATATCACCAAGTGGCCATCAGTCTGTAAAATAAAGAGAAAAAGCCCAAACCCCCTTATATGTACATTAGGGTTTTCCCAAATAGAAAGAATTCTATAAATATGAACATGTTCTCAAAGGAGAATTACAAGTCGCAACTCTATCACTATTTAACCTGACAACATCAGAGGTATCCAAACATCTTTTGTTTATTTGTTGTTTGGTTTTGAAACAGGCTTTCTCTATGTAGTCTTGGCTGTCCTGGAATTTACACTGTAGAACAGGTTATTTTTGAACTTATACAGATTCTGCCTTTCCACTGCTTCCTGGGTGCTGGGATGAAAGGTGTGTGCCACCATGCCCTACATTTGTGTGTGCTTGTGTGTGTGTGTGTGTGTGTGTGTGTGTGTGTTATCCAGATTTCTTTGAGTGGGGAAAAAGATAAATAATTCATAAAGCACTTTTGTTCATCATTCTCATGGAATACATATAAACATGTATGTGTATACATGTATTCGTGTGTGTAGGAGCAAATACACTATGAAGTACATGCGGTGGTCCTCTGGTGTCACTGCCTATGGCTCACTGCTGTAGGCAACAGGTTAGCTGGCCCATAATTTTCTCCAGTCTCCACCTGCCATCTTGTCATAGGTGTGGATGCTACCATATCCAGCCTTCTGAGAGATCAGGGACTCTAAGGTCCTCCATTTACTGGAGATTTCTTTACCCATTAAGACATGTCCTCATCGATTCTATCGTCTACATTTTCAAATTTTTCTGCTCCTTAAGATTTATCTCTTTTCTCCAGATCAATAATCTAAGTGTTTTGGGAGTCATATACATGAACACAATGAGAAAAAAATTATGTTTAAGCTAATGTACATGCCTTAACTGGAGTCAAACAAAGTGATACTTTGCTTTTTTGTTTTGATAATTATCTTTATGTCCATTTAGTGCTATGATATCTACATTTTTATTCTTTTTGTTGATAATTTAGCTTTTAAATTGACCCCAAGTATAGAGGTTCTTGTAATTTAAAATATAAGAAATCTATTATATGCCGCAAGGAGATGAGTTTTCTCCAGGCCTTGTATTCAGTGTTAATACTCAATAATATTCCTTAAATCAAGAGACATAAAAAAGCACAAGCACACACAAGGTCATGTATTGATCAGGTCATGTATTGATCAGGTCATATATTGATCAGGTCATATATTGATCAGGTATATACCCATATAAAGTTCTCCAACAACTACTAGTAAAAATGTTTTAAAAAATGGTTGAAAATATGATCAGACACTTAACCCTGGATTTCTGCTTGAAATAGTTTAACAGTTATTAATAGATTAATAGTTAATCCTGTCTTTATGAAAAAAATCATAGAACACATATATCATAAATAATGATAACTGCTGTGTGACATTTGGCTATTTTCAATTCTGTGTAGAAAGTCCAAGAAACTGAAATATTCCAATGACAGTGCTGAGAACAAGGTATGTAGAGAGAGAAGGTTGAGAGCTCCTTGAAATAGGAATAAGGGGATCCAGGTCTATTATTAGTTTGCTGTGAACTTGGCCCCAGATGAATCCATTTTTGCTGGTAGACCTCAAGATTGACAAGTCCTTTCCAGATCAAGGCTGAATTTAACACCATTTTCACTCCTCCCACCTTCTGAGAGTTTCTAGCAAAGCACTGAAGATCTACTAGAATGAGGTAAAAGACAAGGCCCAAGTCATATCAGCTTCCTGTATCTGTCACTGTCTTGGTTCTCAATTTCACTTCGTTTCTTGAGGAAAAAGATATGATAAATTAGGTTTAAGCATTATAAGGTACATGCCTCTTAAAACATCACAGAGTACCCCCCATAAAGATGTGCAACTTTTGTTTTTCAGAATTTTGTTTAATTTATTCTTTCTTCACCATCCCCCACTACTCCTCACCTCCTTGCAAGTAAAAAGTCTTCACAGAGCCATGCCTGTAGCTTCAGGTGGGGCAGAGATAAATAAATCCCTGAAGCTCACTGGTCAGTCAATCTAGCCTAATTCATGAGCTTTAGGGTCGATGAGAAACCCTCAAAAATAAATGTGGAGATCTATAAAGAAAGATGCTCAGAGCCCCCAGGCCTTCACATCCAAGCACACACATGTTCACAGGCACCTCCACTCACTTGTACACCCCTGCACTAAGAAGTACATGCTCACACAACAAAGATCAAAAACGGGAATAAGATAAAGATGGGAATAAGAGCTGGGCCTCGTGACACTCATCTATAATCTTAGCAGAGGGAAGGTTGAAGGAGGATCGTGCATATGAGGCCTGCCTGGGCTGTATGGTGAGCTCTTCTCTTGAGACAAACAAAAACACACGAAGGAAATGAGGAAATCTCAGGATGGAGCCCTTAAATCAGGGTTATGTTCAATTGCTCAACTTTGGAGAAGAGAGTCGATGGAAAAGTTAAAGGGATATATATGTATCACAACCAAGTCATGAATGAATTATGGTCAAATACAAACCACTCTTTACATTTTACACTTCTCTCCACTAAACTATAACTCAATCTATTGTCTTCAGATCACTGTGTCATCTAAATTTGTCAGGTGTTTGTGAGGCTCTGGGTTCCCTTTGTTTCAGGAGTGGGTGGGGGGGTCATAGTTTAGCTAAACTAACTTTAACAAGAACTCTTTATTGGAACTAGAGACATGAATTTATGTCTCTGCATTTTGTTTGTAATACTTCTTCATGTATATCATTTCTATTCATTACTTACTGTGAATACCCATTATTAAATGATTTATATGTATTATCTTATTAAGAAACCATTCTGACAAGGTATGATAAGGATAATAGCAATCTATATGTTTGTCTCGAGGGATAGAAGCTTAGAGAATGAAGCTGAGGGGTTATGGTTAAGAACCTGGCCCACGTTTATGTTACTGGCAGATTGTAGATTGGGAATGGTTCTATTTTTATTCTAAAATCTTGTGTGGTGCTTTTGTTTGACCCTCTTACTCCCTCTTTGTCTCTCTTGATCTTTCTTCCTTTATTTTCCTTTGGTTTTGGAGACTAAACCCAGGGCATATGCTTTCTAGGTGAGTGTTCTACCACTACATTAAATATCACCCCATCCCGTCCTCTTTGTTTTCCCTTGTGTATTTCCTGTGGCAAATCATCAGAGATCAGGGAGAGTGGCACCATCTTCTGTCTCCTCATTGTTAACTGTCTGTGAGGAGTTTTTGCTGTTGTCTTTTTCCATTTTTTTTATTTTTCCTCACCCTTGCCCTCTTTCATCTAGAGATATTGGTTGGGATAGAGGAGCAGAATTTTCATTTACTTTGTAATTACTTTGTAGCAGGAACCAAAACCAAATTCCACACAGTCAAGAAATAGTTGAATTGTCTAAAGGTTTAAATGAAAAGTCAAGGTTAAGATGAAGAGTCAAGGTTAAAATGGAGATTCAAGGTTAAGATGAAGAGTCAAGATCAAGAAAGAGTTGAACTCAAAAAGCAAACATCAGAAGAGGTCTTGATTTCTTTTCAACTTTTATTCCTCATGGAAGTCAACTACAACAATTTCAGATGTCCTCTTGATGTGCTGGGCTTACACTACTCTTTGAGATACACTACAGAGGTGATCCATTAATGAAGCTGAAAGGAAAGACCTTTTCAAAAGTCCTAGTGAAACATAGAGACGTTGCCTTTAGACTTGGGTCTTAGAATATGAAAGGCATTTGGTGGGCAAGCATTCTTGCAAGGGGCTCCAATTCAATTGTTGTGAGGTTCCAGGCTGTTGTAGATGGTTCCACATAAGCTACAATCTGTTTACATAAGAGATCTTCTCCATGTAATCAAGTCTTGTGTCCCTTTTCGTGCTTCTCTATACTAAACACTCTCCATAGAGCAAAGATATGTTAGGTTTGGGTTCCCTTAAAAAGTAAATCTTTTAAGGATTACTTACTACATTATACTAATGGCATACAGTACTTTGTATTACATGTAGTGTTATATTACATGCATTCGTGGTCTTACTAATATACTGTGGTTGTGATAAGGTCAAAGCCATGCACTAGTAAGATACAAGAGTCAAGATTTTAGGCTTCTTGATTCTGCGAACATTTGTTCTTAAAGTAGACAGTCTTGACTATAGAAAAATCTCTACAGTAGTTAACATTCTCTGCTCTATGAGTCACCACTCTTTGTAGCATATGGAGAAGAGCATAACCTATGCAAAGCCTGCATAATTAAAATTGGATTTTCTTTTTTTTTTTTTTTTTTTTTTTTTTTGGTTTTTCGAGAAAGGGTTTCTCTGTAGCTTTGGAGCCTGTCCTGGAACTAGCTCTTGTAAGCCAGGCTGGCCTCAAACTCACAAAGATCCACCTGCCTCTGCCTCCTGTAAAATTGGGATTTAAAACATCTCATCTCAGCTTTTGTGAAAGTAGAGCCTTTTCCTGCAACCACTTACTTTAAACCCAAGGTTGGCAAGCATTGCTTGTAAAACACCGGAGAGTAAATATTATGTTTTCCAACTGTTTTGACCTCATTGCAGTGTGAACATGGTGGAAGATAACAGGTACACGAACAAGCGTGGCTGGATGCCATGGATAGTGAAATTTGAATTTTATACAATTTACGTACATGACAAAATATCCTTCTTTTGTTTCTTTTCAAATACAAACACATAAAATCATCATAATCCTTTGGCAATATACAAATAGGTGCCAGGTTGGTCTTTACCTAAGGCCCCTAGTTTGCCAATCCCAGCTTAATATTAAGAATAGGTATAAAAGGCTTGGTAAACTCTCGGCTAAAATGATGGGAGTCAGAAACAGAGAGGAGAGGATTATCGGGGGTTAATCTGGGATTCTTCCCAATAGTGGGTTGCCCATCAGAACATTAATTCCCCTTACCTTATTCAGAAACTGTTATTCTTCTTCATTGCTGTTATCTGCTGCTGAGAAATCTTGTAACTAATCATTATGTGCTTCAGCTGTTCACAGTCCTACCCTAGCATGGACAAAGACTTTTGATCTGTGCCCTGTCTCCTGTGTGCAGATCACACATCCTATAGCTTTTCTCGATGCAAGTTTCAGCTACTCATAAACGTCTGCTATATGCCTGTCCTAGGTTCTAATCTTGAGCTAGGCAGCCAAATTATGTTTTGTACATGTTCTTAACTGGTGAGGAGAAAACTAGCAACAATGTCTTGTTAGATGAATGTTAAGGACTAAAGCTGTATTCGTCACATCTTATTAAGTAAATCTTCCTGTGCCCCTGAGCGCATGAGCTTTTTCCAACTGGCAAAGACAAGGTTTCTGGTTGACATTCAGTCACTACACAGAATCCAGACACTGAAATTCTTTAAAGCTCTTAAATCCTATGATAACAAACCCCTTCCCGGGAGATTTCTGGGAACTTTTCTGCCAGATACAGCTAAACTCACCATGCTAACAGCCTCTCTCAGAGACTGTCTGGAGTTCTGTTTGCAAAATGGGAGGGGCCGAGTTAAATACAATGAACTTCAGAGATTCAGTTCAAGTTCAGTCATCTCAAAGTGGAGGTTCCTCTTGCTTGCTCACGCTCAGAAGCAGGCGGGGTTATTTGAATATTACTTCTGGATTTTTCTCTTCCTGTTGTTTTAAGCTTATTTTAGCCTTTGGTTTACCATTCCTGACTTAAGTCAATAGAGGTAGATGTGTCCTTAACTTTGGATGCTGGAGTCTAAAGGTGGCCTGGACTTGTGCTTTTACCTCTGTCCCCTCAGCCCAGACCTCCAGCCCAGCCTGCAGGCTTATGAAAACTTGTAATAAACAAGCCATGAAAGAGACAAAGCTAGTTTTTGGTAGACTTTATGTAGCTTACTCAGGCTTGGAATACTTGGGCTTAAAACTGCTAATGAAGCTTTGTATTCTAGAATGAAAAACTGAGAAGTCCCTCTGCCTATTTTGTCCTCCTCAAAATAAATGACTATAGTGATCCTAAATGTAATTTTCAAAAATCAGCACAATAGCATAAGTAACCACAATAAAAATAGTGGACAGACTTTTCATTTGTAAAGGAGTGTTTCCACTTAGTAAAATAACAGCAACAAAGCATTTAAATCCATAAATTAAGTTCAAAATCATTGTAATTACTTAAATATGAAGTGATAAGATTGATTTTTCTAACCATATGTGCATACATTATTTAAATCCATAAATTCCAATACAGCATTCAAATAGCTGTTTCCAGCAATCTTCATTAGCAAGGAATCTTTTCAGAAAAATAGCCATTAATAAAGTAGAAAGAAATAAGTTTTCAAAACGTTGGGATTCCTTAGAAATAACATGAGTGGTTCATACTACATATAATAAATGTCTTTAGTGCCTAAGATTCCATGTTTCTATAACTTATTTTCTTCGATTATTTTTAAAGAAATTTGGAGAGTTTTTAAAATTGCCTATTTTGATTATAAATGTGGTTATATACTTGTTGAAAATGGTAATATACTCTGAAAATGCATTTTAGGTGACTTTTGTACATGGGCAAACATTGTAGAGTATACTTACATAAACTAAAATGGCTATAAAGTCACTAGATAATATAATCTGATAAGTCAGCCAGCAAACCCCTAACCCATCTTTGATCAAAAGATCATTGCATTACCATGACTGTAAATAGGAAAAATAGTGAGTTAGCACTATGAGGATAGCAAGAATTGTTGGCAGAAAACAGAATGCGGGAGAAGTGGATAACACCTTAGGGGAGGGAGGATTTATTTTGCCTCAGGATTGGAAGGGATATGTATCTGTCATGACTGGGCAGTCATGGCTATGGGTGACTCTGTTATCATGAGAGCTTACTGCAGCTACTGGTTCCCCTCCTAGTGGATCAGGAAGCAGGAAGGACAGAGACCAGTCTAAAAACTGCAAATCCAACCTCCCAGGATCCTAGCAAGGCACCATCTTCTAAAGGTCTCACAAGCGTCCAAACCAGTGCCATTAACTAGACGCCAAGTGCACAGAGAAAATCACGGAGGACATTTCACATAGAAACTGCAACTGGCTGTCCAGTGGTTCATCCCATAACTCCTCTGGTCAAATTGCATTTGTTAAGGATTTACTGCATTTAATAGAAAAGAGTACTATGTCCCATTCATAAGTGTCGCAGCACTCTTATCTGAGATGATTTCTGCTGCTGTAACAAGAAATACCTAAGACTGGATAATGTATAATGAAGTTTATTTGGCTCTCAGTTCTAAAAACTGGGAAACTCAAGGTTTCTTTCAAAGAGGCTTGTTACAGCATGATAAAAACAGCAAAAATCCAATCACAGACTGAATGCAAGGACAACTGATATCAGCCAGCAAACTGTGGCAGGCTGCTTAGTCATACTCAACTACCATTGAAGCTAGCCTGTCTCACACTGCATTGATCTCGATAAAGACCTGTCTACATGGGGCATGATATGCCCCTGTCTCACTTGTCACCCTTCATGACAGCAGGTTTGTGACAATAAGGCTGAGTATAGTACAGAACCTCCTCTGTGACTGAGGTCCAATCAATTGTATTCCTCTTTACGTAGTTTCCGGCTTTCTCCTTTGCAGGTGTGTGATTCAGACACCATGCTCGACCCTGCCTCATCTGTGGAGATGGTGAAAGTTCTAGAAGAAGACCCTATGGTTGGAGGTGTTGGGGGAGATGTCCAGGTACATGTGGCTTCATTATTTTTGTATAAGACAGACTCACATATTGATTCATTCAGTGTTTATTGGTTCAGTGTTCCATGGTCTTGGCGCTGGACACATGTAAGATTTTCTTATCTGACTTGAAATAATTTGGATATCTATGCTCAGCTTTGGGTATGTCACATGCATTCTTGGTGACTGAAAAGTTACATATAACATATATGAACAGATGAATAATGAATAGCAGGCAACCTCAAGCCACAAGTTAATATTCAACACCATACTAACATATGATAAGGCAGTCACTTAGCCACAGAAGTAATGAAATGGAAGTCTATTCAGGAATGGATGATATGTTGTACAGCTCTGCATTGAGAAATATGGCCACTCTGTGGTGAGTTAAAATTGCAAAATGAAAGGTCTGAAGAGATGACTGAATTGGTAAGAACGTTTGCTGCTTTTGCAGAGAACCTGACTTCAGTATCCAACACTCACAAGATGACTCACATCCATCATAATCACATCTCAAATTCCAAGAACTCTGTTGTCGTTTTCTCATCCTTGTAGGCACTGCATACATATAATGGACATCCACACAGAAAGCACTTGTGCACATAGAAATTGTAAAAAAATATAAACTGAAAAGCAAAGATTAAAAAGAGAAATAGTAATTCAAATTTACACTAATAAGAATAAACAGAGACAAGATTAATGTGTCCCATTATTTATTAGTAATGGAGAAAGAATTATTAATGACACAATGCTAAAGTTTCTCGGATAGAAATGCAAGTATGTGAAAATATGTAAAGATAAAATCAGAATTTCTTGTAAGTATAGTATTCAATCTTAACACCAGATGAGAAGTACAAAGAAAATAAACCTCAAAATGTAGATTTGTACTGTGACCCATGTATGCATGCTTGTAACTAAAGTCTATAAGGAAACATCTTATTAAGGCAAACAAAGAAATAGCTTGGTAATTTAAGAAAAGGAGAGAGGCATACAAAATTCAGATAGAATTATTTTGGGGACGTTTTTATCCCTTGGAACTAATAAATGGAAAAGGAAAGTGAACACAAGGATTGAAAACTGGGACGTTAACCAGATCAGAAGAATCCTAGCGTGACCCTGTTTCTTCCATGAACTCACATGAGCTGAACACCCAACACAACACACCTAGGACCGTAACTCTTCCAATCTTAGATGGTAATTTACAAAAACACATCTGGGAACATTTAAGGATTGATTATTGATGGTTAAAATTATAACTAAATCCATTAATATACATACACATACACCTAACCAATGCTTATTTCATTACACAATGCCCAAGAATACAAGATAAAAGAATATCAGAAAGAGGAAAGAAGCCAAAATAGAGTCACAGAGGAATGGATTGCATGCCAAGCAGTGATCTCAGTATACTGTGGGGTTTCTTGGTAATTAAGCTAAATCTAACTTTTATTTATTTATTTTAACTTGCAGATTTTAAACAAGTACGATTCCTGGATCTCCTTCCTCAGCAGTGTGAGATACTGGATGGCTTTTAATATAGAAAGGGCCTGCCAGTCTTATTTTGGGTGTGTCCAGTGCATAAGCGGTCCTCTGGGGATGTACAGAAACTCCCTACTGCATGAGTTTGTAGAAGACTGGTATAATCAGGAATTTATGGGCAACCAATGCAGTTTTGGTGATGATAGGCATCTCACCAACCGGGTGCTGAGTCTGGGCTATGCGACAAAGTACACAGCTCGGTCCAAGTGCCTTACTGAAACCCCTATAGCGTATCTCAGATGGCTGAACCAGCAGACCCGGTGGAGCAAGTCCTACTTCCGAGAGTGGCTGTACAACGCCATGTGGTTTCACAAGCATCACTTGTGGATGACCTACGAAGCCGTTATCACTGGATTCTTTCCTTTCTTTCTCATTGCCACAGTCATCCAGCTCTTCTACAGGGGTAAAATCTGGAACATCCTCCTTTTCCTCTTAACTGTCCAGCTAGTGGGTCTCATAAAGTCATCCTTTGCCAGCTGCCTTAGAGGAAATATCGTCATGGTCTTCATGTCTCTCTATTCAGTGTTATACATGTCAAGTCTACTTCCTGCCAAGATGTTCGCAATTGCGACCATAAACAAAGCTGGGTGGGGCACATCTGGAAGGAAAACCATTGTTGTCAATTTTATAGGACTCATTCCAGTGTCCGTGTGGTTTACAATTCTTCTCGGTGGTGTGATTTTCACCATTTATAAGGAATCGAAAAAGCCGTTTTCCGAATCCAAACAGACTGTTCTCATTGTGGGAACCTTGATCTACGCATGCTACTGGGTCATGCTTTTGACTCTGTACGTGGTTCTCATCAATAAGTGTGGCAGGAGGAAGAAGGGACAACAGTACGACATGGTGCTTGACGTATGATCTCGCGACGATGTCTGCAGTCGCACATGGGGACACACACACACCTTAGCTCCTCAAGGGGTTGTACAGTATTGTGGCATCTCACAGGAGACATATCACTGCTGCTGGGACTTGAACAAAGACATCTGATGGGTTGATGTTTGATTCTGCCAAAGTAAACTGTTACATCAGTAAGAACAAACTCAGATTTAACCCGAAATCCCTAGGAACATGGGATGACTTCCTTGTTTATGCACTTTTCCCTTGCTGTGCATCCACCTGACAGTGTTTGTTCTATATACCTCACTAGCCATGCTTTACGTGGGTGATCATGGAAGAAAAGGATTCTGAAAGCTCAAGGGAACAGTTTTTCTCAACCTATACCACCTAACTTATGGACTGTTTCGATAGATGATTTTCTTTCTTTTTTCTCTTTTTAAGGAAAAATGTTTGTCTTTAACTCTACCAAATGAAATGCCAAAGGAAAGTTTAAAGGCCACTGGCTATGCTGTATTTTGATATAATTGTACTGTGTTTTTACATTTTGTATGCCAATTTTTAAAACAAATTTCACATCATAGTCTATATTTTACTTCTCCTTCAAAATACACTTTTCTTTTCCTTTTTTTATAATAAAATAGGTTCTAAAAAATCTATGCTATAAAAATTAACCTGCCCAAAATGTGAAACTTGGTTGACCGATGTTCATGAAAGAATAAAATGATTCTCTCTTTCTCTACCTTTTACAATTGAATAGTTTATTTCTGTGAAAAACATGTAAGTTTTCAATATTCTAACTTTTTTATTTCTTCTAGAAAGGGCCAAGATACTTGTCAGCTTTTAGGTAAAAATACATTACTCACACGTGTACAAGAGCAAATCACTGAAGTTGAGGCCAAAAGGGTGGAAAAGTGCAATTTTTGATTATGATTCTTTTTCAAAAGGGAATGCTAATCTTTGAAAGAAAACACTGGGCACCTTGTACTGGATAAACATGAACATCAAAAACTGGTCATCTGTAGAGATGACGACAGTATTTGTGTAGGCCTAGGAAAATGGAAAGCTGGTAAAAAAAAATGTGTCTCTGTGATTGGGACAAATACAATGCAATTCATCAAAAGTTTTATTCTGTGGCCTGTATGTGGCAGACCTTAACATAGACACATTAGATGTGATTCCCCTGTTTAGTGTCCGAGTTTGCCGATTCACACTGCATGGTGACGATGTTTACTTGAGTGTATTTTAACTAATATAAACCACAATTCAGAACTGGCACATTTATGTTCCAAGTGTCCTCTTTACTTCTCAGGAAGGGTATTTTTCTGAATTGTACAGGTAGTCTTCTCATCTCTTCCACACTTGGCCTGCCTAAAAGTATCCACATGTAGAAATGACATTAAGCGTTAATTAGTATTATTAAGAACGGGTCCGTACAGAAAATGATGACCCAGTTCCTCCAAACTTGACTAACTGAGTTATTACAGGGCCTCAATTATTCAAGTTGACTTTTCACACGATCGGTCTTGCCTTGTGGCTGGTGCTGTGTAGACCTGTATCAAGCACACACTCAGAACACAAGAAGAGCTGGATAAAAGCATTGCGGTGAGGCAGATACAGAGTCAATGATCTGCTTCCTGAGTATGCAGACTTCCGTGTTACATCTGAACTAAAAAGGCGCTGCATATTCTACCTTGTGAGTACAAAGAGGTTTGTTCAAGTTCTGAAAAACTCTGACTCTCACTGCATGGACAGCTAGTGGAAAGCAAACACACCATGACATTAAATGAGACTAAAACTTGAGTTTGCCTTTTTAACTATTTATGTTCTAAGTTAAGCTTTGATAACGTTCAAATGTCAAATTTTCTCATTCTTATAAAAAGTTGAATTAATTGCCTTGTATTTATTTTAGCAATTATTCAATGTATTTCCATTATAGGATGTATAGTATAATTGATTTTTTTGTAAATAAAATATTTTTGATAAGATTACTGTCTCTTTTTTTCTAAGGGAAGGGGGCTTGCTTTCCTGGCTGTGATGGTATAAATCTAAAACTGGGCATATATAAAAATATCATGGCTGGTTAAAGATAATATGTCATCTAATGATTCATATACTGGGTAGAGCTTTTCCAGATTGGTATGGTTTGGAAATCTGAAAATCCCCAAAGAGACAGAGAGACCATATTAACTAAGAGAGACTTGTCTCTGAATTCTTCCTCTATGTTTCCTCCCAAGTTGCCCAAATTAGAGAAAAAAATTTATTATATTAACTTGTCATAACTGAAAAATAATCAGAGAAGTAAAGCAAAGCAATAAGCAAATGTGCTCATCATTGTATTACTTATACTAAATAACATAACTTTAAAGTAATTAAAATCAAATCGCATGGGCAACATTGTCAGCCACCAAATATGCTCTCAGAGATTAATTGAGAATGTTGGACAATGAGGTATTCATGACTATTTTGTATAGTAGCATCCCAAATTTGTAATGAGTAGTGTTTAAATGTGGTTATATCTAATTATGGCAGTAGGGCTAATTTATGTTCTGTACACACTTTTGTATTCTTCTAGTACTGTAAACATGTATTATCTTTACAAAAGGCAAAGGGATAATACATATCATTTTTTAAAAAGTAGGTTGAGGCATCAAATAGCATTTCCTGGCTTGAGAAATTTTGATGGTTAATTGTTCCATTTTCTCAGTTATCACTGAGATTCTTCTATTTTTCTAAATTATTTTATTTTATTTCTTGGTTTCTAAGAATCCTTCATTTTTTGGTAATGCTACCATGTAGCTAGCTAGATTCACCAGAGAGTATGGCCTCAGTAGAAACCAGACATATTATTGATTCTAGTCCCAGGAGTTCACTGCTAAAGTCTCTTGGTGCTATAGTAAGTGTTGGCAATCTTGTAATGTAGAAAGACGGTCTGTTTCTGATGCTGATGGCCATGAAAATTCTCACCTCTGCCCTCTTAGCACAAGGAGTCATGAACAGGTAATAGGTTAAATGACCCCATGAGTCTGTGGTCCAGAGTACTTTGCTCATGAACATTGGAATTTGGAGTTTTTGGATAATGTTCATATTACAGACTCTCTTTGTGATAATTTTCAAACAAATGCTGCAAAAAGTAAGGAGTGAAAGACTATTTTTAGTTCATTGGCATTGCCAAGGCAGTTACTGAGATAAATTATCCTGCAGTCCACAGATCAGAACAGAAGTCACTGGCCAATGTTTCTGCTTTCTTTCCTGTGAGAAAGGAATAAGAGACATTTCCTCTGCCAATTACCCATTACTTTTCAGTTCAGCTTCAATCCAGTTGACAGTACATGAGCAGAATGAATCCACATTCTTTGCTAGAATATAACATGGATGTTCTTGTCCCAGTCCTCTATGGAACCCTGGCTATCCCTTAAAACTTCATGAACCAGACATCTACTGGGAAAATTTATAAATATCTTAGCATTTTGATTCCTCAGACTCCCATAGGAACAGCCTATTAAGTTCTGATGACAATATCCTAGAAGTAACAGCACAGATCTCCAAACTCCCTATCCCGCCTCCGTTCTCAAAGTCATTCTTAAAAACTATGAATCACAGGATCATGTTTATCATAGAAGCAGCTCACCCTTTGTGATCAAGTTTTTGTATTTCCCTAACTGCTATGAAAAAGTAGCTTGCAAATTGTGTGTGTGTGTATGTGTGTGTGTATGTATGTGTGTGTGTATGTGTGTGTGTGAATAAACTTGAGAAAGAAAGGGTTTATTGTTGGAGTCCAGCCTCAACAGGGTTCACATGTTTCAGGGTTAGAACATGGATTAGAAATATTAGGCAGAAGGAACAGAGATAGAGCGACACAGGATAGAGTTAGGAGGGAAATTCAGCAAATACTGAATTCGTCCATGTTTCTTTTCCATATGCTTATAGACCCCAATCCAAAAGAGGGGAGGGAAGAAGGCAAAAGACTGCTTTAACATGACAGAAGGAGCCAACAGGGCAACTACCTCTTCAATACCTGCATATATATGCAGGTATTTATATATAAATAATATATATATATATTATCCAGAAACTATGCCCTGTGTTAAACCTATTTGCTTAGGTAGGACATGCAGTGACCACAACTTCAGCCAAGTATCTTATAAGTAGTCACTCCCTGGGTCAAACCTCCTATCATATCCTTGAAGGGGCAGAAATAAACCTGAATTCTTTGACCTTTGGTCAAATTTGAGTGGACCCACCTTTGTGAGACCTCTTAATACCCCAAATACCAAGTAGCCATACCTTAAGTCAGACCTCTTTTCAATAATCTTGAAGGAGCATAAATAGGCCTGAACTCTCTGAACGTCAGTCAAGGAAAACCAGATCTACTTCTATGGGCTCCCACAGTTTATTTTGCCTCACATTCCATCACATGGTAGGAGAATGAAGCAACTACTCACACTATCTTTAGTTAGGAAGTACAGCGGTAGAGTCCAGTGGTCAGTTGGATTCACCCTTTTTATTCCATTTAGAAGGCAAAGAAGCCCCTACGTGATGGCGCCACCCACATTCAGGATAAGTTTTCATTTTCCAGTTAAACTTTTTCAGAACTATACTTACAAACATGTTCAGAAATATATTACCATGGTTATTCCAGGTCCTGTCACGTTGACATCAAAATCTATTATCACACCATCTTAGGAACTGTGTCAGTATCCTGTGTGTGATGATATCCAGAATAAAATTCAGCACTGACCATTGACATCTGACAGAATAAGGGTTTCAGAATGTCCAAAACACCGGGTTAATATGAGGAAGGATATGATATTGGTACCCAATTGTAGTAGAAAGGCCGCTTGTTCGTTTCCCGGCTCTTCGGCAGTTCAGACCCAAAATAGTAACACAGAAACTATAGTATTTAAATCACTCCTTGGCCCATTAGCTCTAGATTCTTATTGGATAATTCTTCTATATTAATTTAACCCATTTATAGTAATCTGTGTATTGCCACTTGGCAGTTACCTACCGGGTAAAGTTCCATCCGGCTCTGGCAGGGATACATGGCTTCTCTCTAACCCTGCCTTTCTTTCTCCAAGCATTCAGTTTAGTTTTCCCCACCTACCTCTATTCCCTGCACAGGCCCAAGACATTTCCTTTATTAACCAATTGTATCCGCAGCATACAGAGGAAAATCCCACATTGCCCAATGGATTTTAGTTATCACTCCACTTCAGTGACGCTCCAGTTGTTAGAAGAATATACCCCTGCTGCAACTTCTGTAGAGATGTTATTAAGATTTAAGGGAAAGCCATTCTAAATTCAGAGAAACTGTTCAGATTTGTGTCACTGCGGTATTTTTCGTTGTTGAGAGACACTCAGATTACTTCCATGACAGGGAAAATTAAGGCCTTCAGTCTTCCTGCCTACTTCCCTTCAGCCTTATTACCGCTATCCTTGGCCAACTTCTCAGCACTTCGTGCTTATCATCAAAACATTTGCCTCTTATCCATTCTTGCTGTTCTTTATTTCCTTATGAAATAGTCAATGGGAGGGCCTGTCACTCATCTGCCTAGGTGGCTTTATGTGCCATGTTCCAGAAGGCCAAATCGATTCGCCACTGTCTCTTTTTATGACTGCTTGCTACATCTACCTCTTCCTTATTTATTGCACCCTTGATTGTTTTCTGTCCCCTGGCCAAGAAAAGTTTCCTCTTTCTCAGGGCCATGAATAGTTAGCATGTATTTTTGCTCAAAGCACTCTCCAAGAAGTGACATAGTTGAACTCTTCTTGTCATACAGATCCCCCTTTCCTGACTGTACTGTGGAATGTGATGCTCTAATCCCCTCTAATGTCTACTATAACTTCCTTTTACTTTATTCAAAGCATTTATCATCAACAGAAACTAGAATAATTATTGAAGCATTTTCCTAATTATTCTTTATCAATAAAAACTAGGTAATCCGATATCAGGAAAAGAACCTTAAAGATCAAAGAAGCGGGGGAGCTGCCACGAGTGACTTTCTACCTCTTCCATTCCTTCCTCCAAAAGGGCAAGATCCTCTTTCAGCCCCACCTTACCACTTCCTGTCTTCTATCTATCTACAAACCTCTATGGTTAGCTTTGGTCAGCTAGTGACTAGCTCTGCCCTCTGATTCCAAGTAAGCTTCATTTGTCAGAACACAGCCAAAGTATTACACAATTTATTTATTTACTTGATTGGTAACTCCCTTACTACACAGGATATAAAAATCAGAGAACAGAGGCACACTCTATCTTAGTACTGCAAACAGTGCTTGCCATACAGAAAGTGCTAATGAATGTGATTGAATTCATACACATATGGAGTCATCCCAAACATCATCAACTTTCCATAAGTATACTAGGAAAATAACCTATAGTATCATTGGATTTTTATCCTTTGCCAGACAATGTCATTTCCAGGAATCCTTAAAAAATCTTCAAAACATTCTTCAAAAATATGGTTGCATCATTTCTCTGTATTCCCTTTCCTTTCTCTGACTCCTCCAACCCTCACCACTACATTTTCTACCCTACATCTCCTTTTGCCTCATTCACTCTCAAATTCTGCCCCTCCCCTCCTTTGTTGCAAGTACATGACTTCATGGCTTGTCACTTGGTATTACAGATCCAATTAGAGGGTCACTCTATGGGGGAACACAACTTCTCCCATTCATAGCATTCCTTAGTTACCTGTAATTCTTTCTCTAGGGCTGGGACCCAATGATTTTTTTCTCCTCCCATGCTAACATGTCTATGGGTGTGGTCCTTGATCAGGTCTTATTTAGGCATTCATATTGTTGGGATATCATGGCTGAAGCCTCCCTGCCATTTCTAGGAGGCACAATTGCATCGCATATTTCAGAGGACTCTGGTTTTTTTTTTTAATAAATCTTTCCCTACCTACTTCTGCCATGTCTCCTATTATAGATGCATCCCTTGGGGCTGGAAGCCCTATGGTCAGTTGTTTACTTCATATTAACCAGTTGTGACTTTTTGTAAAGATAGGGGACATTTCTTAAACAGATGTTGTTCAGGTTAGCCTTCCATCCACACAATGGGATACCATCTTCATATGGCCAGAAGTAATTTTGAGGATGTTTGTCTTTGGACCTGGTTGACCAACACTGAAACCTAAAATAGACATATTAGAAACAAAGTTTAAAGTTAATTTATTCTTCTAATGATAAAATATAAGATTGCTTCTTCATCATGCTATTTATTGTCATGAATTAAGAACTTTTGCATAGCGGACCCAACCAAATGCTTGAAATATGTATGCCTTGATTTTGGATAGACTGTGAAGCCAGAGCTTTGTCTTTTTAGAATGCTTTTTTATCAGCCCCATGGTAATATGTTTTTAAGCTTCCAATCTGTCTTTCTTATCTGGTTGCATTTTTTCTTGTCTAAATATGGTGCTGTTTGTTAATCTAAGAAAGAGAAACACTATTTCTGTACATATTGAAGTTACTACTTTCTCATTATCATATAGCCAAGGATATAGGTATTGGGTTATGACTTGTAACCAGCAGTAACTTTCCCTAACTAGTGTTTTGGCAGAAGACACTCAGAAATCGGGGAGTACAAAGGAAGTTAACAACTTCGAGAGACCTTCCTCCGGAAAATGAGTGACTGAGGCTGCTGGCGTTGCTATGATCCCAGTAGGTGGCCATTTTCCAAACGGTCCAAATTACTTCTGGGCATATAGAGATGATATCTCTCTGTATGGACAGAAGCCCAGACTGCATGAGGTTTGTTTGAGAAAGTGTCTCCATGGGAATGACATTATCTGGCAAGGGGTGAATCCAGTGATGCTGTAGGTATTTCCCATTTTCCCTCCTCATGCTTTAGTCATTTCCTTCATAGACAAGATAAGGAGGAGCCCGTAGAATTACAACGGGGTAAGACTTCATCTATAAAGGCTGAATTATTTCTCTAGAGTTGATGTAACCCAGCTGAGTTTGAATAAATACAGATTTTTTCCCAGCCATAGTCTTCCTCTTTTCTTTTCTTCTACCCTTGAGAACGGGAACAAATAATAGATCTTCTTTTCCACTCCAAGCCCACTGATAAAGCAAACTAGTTTATGTTTTGCTACTTAGAATAAGCTGGTAGAAGGAAGGGAGACGAAACTTTAGAGTGCAGACTCTTTAGTTGATGATCACAGCTGTTCAGCCACTTTCCATTCATGAAACCTTGCTTAGGCAACTTTATAGGGCTTTGAATGCCTTATCTGATGACTCTACCTATGAGCTTTAGCGACTGCGGATGTCTTCAGACACTTGCAGGATAGTTAGTGCTATAACAGCTTGCTTTGCAAAGAAACAGTTATCCGGACAGATTCACAACTGCTCACTTGACCAACAGAAGACTCTGCTAGAAATCTCGCTATGGTTTGAAAATAGTCCGTAATGAATAGGGATGATGAGGCTGGAAAACTTGTTCCCACATTGAGTTGATCTGGGTCGGGGCAGTTATGTTTTATTAGTCATCTACCATGCTTTTTAAATGTGATTAATTTCTGAAATATGATGCTTTACTGTATCAGATGTCTTGTTATTACTTTGATCTGTAATTAACTAGCCAATTTTGCCTCTTTTGAATGTCTGACACAGTACTGTGGTAGTCCTTAGATGTGACATTCCTTCTGCTTCTAGAACTTGATATATTATTGAATTTCATCAGGGTTCATGCTAGAGGAAACAAGAATTAACTTACATGAAGACAGTAACTAATCTTCTACACATTGAAGAGAGTTTAATTATCCTACATGTGCTTAACGCCCCTTATTAAAAACAAACAATCCAAAAAAATGTAGCTATAAAGTAGCTCCTGTATAGTGCCCGTGAAGCCCAGGACATGGAAGATAAGAGGAGATGGGTAGGGTGTCAGTCACACGCACTAATCAAATACAAGTCAAAAGAAACACACCTGGTGAAGTAATGCAATGGTGGCTACTGAAACCAGCTGCATCTTCCACAAACTACTTAATAGCACTCCACATTCCGGAAGTGTCTGCCTGTCAACTCCTTCCTGCATGGGTGGGTGGATGCTATTCCTTTTGAGCAGCATGACCTTGACTTAACTTTATTTGTAGACTGGGGGTTAACTTAGACTATCTGTCTTTGCATGGCACACCCCTGGAGGACCTTGACCTTGATGCCATGTTCTGATTTTGCTTAGGCTGTGTGCTTTTTGTTTGTTTGTTTGTCTTTTGAGCTGTCTCTCCATTGATACGTCTATAGATTTGAGTTCGGTGCCTATGATATCTGTAAAGTCCTTTCACTTGGACTTCATTGCCTCTTTTTGAAAACACCAAGAAAGCAAGTGAAGACTCTGAAGGCTGATACTACACAGTCCAGGACTAATGACTTCATCATTGCTGACTCTTCTCTAACTACAGAAACAAACCTCTAAATTCAATCATAAATATTTACATATATCTCACATTTGTTCCCAAGAAACATTCCTTGAGATAGAATTCACCTCTGTTTTTACAGATGGTTTAAAGTTAAGTGCATCCAGAAAACAACAACAACAACAAAACACTTTTAATTTAGTGAAGGGGCAATGATAAGAGGAAGATGCTTTGGGAATGGAGGCCTCAGACTATTACCCAGGGTTTCTGGAGATGAGAAGGTCCTCCAGATTAGCCTTAGTTCAGACAAGGGACTACTGGATGGAGACTCTGTAATCCCACAGGGTGTACCAACCAGTAACTATGTGGAAGCTATTTTAGGGCTATTGTAAGTGCACAGGGAGTAACTCAGTGTAGGTATTTCTCTGGGAAATTCCTGGGGAACAACTCAACTATCATTCAACAGTTGGCAGCAGGAGGGATGAGTAACTGTAGCCTAATGCAATGAAGCGGGCATGGCATCTCCTGCACCGTGCTCATTTCACTCTCCAAGTTGGGAACTTTAGTCCAAAGACCTCGCTCAGGGCTCCAGACTCTCTGTGCCTCCTGGTTTGTATCTTCTCTGCAGCCTGGCCGCTGTTTTGGTGAGGACTGTTTAACACTGGAGCCAGGACCTCAGGGAAAAGGCTCCTGTTCCTCACATTCCTCTTTCCAGTTCCATGCAACATTTGTCCCTTTCATTAGAAAATTGTCCCTTTACAAGATTTCCCATGCTGTCCCTGGCAAGAGTGAACTTCCCCAAACACTGGAAAATTCATAACTACAAAGCCTATTTTATTGCTTCCTGAATTGCTTCCCAGCCATTATTTTCTCTTCTTTTCTCAAAAGATTATAATATGATACCAAGTTTTAGTGCCTCCCAAGGTGACATGCCTGGTATTCCCTAACTGTCCACAATATCTGATAACTGATATCCTAGCCTGTGATAAACTCAAGGTCTTTGGGAAGTGCTCCACTGAAATGCTTCCCTATACTTTCAGGGGAAATACGAGGTAGTGGGTGTCTCCAATAATGCATGGTACAAATTTGCATGATACTTACCTTTTTCTTCAGAATCAGTGTGGGACAGTCATTTGGGTCCTCTAGACAAAACATTTGTGTTGTCAACAAACTCCAGAATCAGTAGTTTAGATGACAGAGGAGCCAGAGATACTGTCTGCTGTGGCTTCTCATTGTCCCCACATCCTCTTGAATTCCAGGAGACTGTACTAAGGATCATTAAACTCTACATTTTAACAACTGTTTTGAATCATGATGCCGGTAACCCAAGGCCATGGCAGGCAGGAGACAGAAAGACACACCATGTAGAGAGTGCTTGGGTATAGAGTTTATTTAGTGGATTTTGAGAATGGTGTAAGAGTATGTGGTTATGTGAGGGAAGAAAGGGGAGAGAGGCAGAAGCTGCCTCTTCAGAAGAGGAATGGACACACATGTGCGCGCGCACACACACACACACACACACACACACAAACACACACACACACAAACACACACACACACACACAGAGAGAGAGCTCTAAAATGGGGAGATTGGGAGTGGGCAGGGCTTGTATCTTAAAGAGAAAGAGGGACAGGGTACCTAGGTAACAGGGCAGGCCAGCAGATTACAACATTCCCGCCTTTCTCTTATAATAAAAAGGTGGGGAGTTAGGTACAGCAGGTTGAGGGGTTGGGGTATCAGGTTCTCAAGACTGTTTTCTGCTTTTTGTGGATGTAAGAATCTTGGGGGACCTAAGAAATCTGGGATGCTGATCAAGGGGTAGCTGGTTATTTAACTCCTGTCCAGGATTTGTGGTGTGGAACTGTCCAGTGTCTCTTGGACCTGGCAGAGCAGAAGACAAGGTTAAGCTTAGGAAGAAAAAGAAATTTTTCAGTACCAGGGAATTAAGAGGGGTGTGTATTTGACTTGTTTAAGGTAAATCCTTCAGTTTGGCTTTCTGGAACACACAAGAATTCTTTGAGTTTGTGAAAACATAAGTTTTAGACACATGTATTGTATAAACAGCAGCATATTTATGCCAGAATAACTGTGACAGATAGTTTTTGTACAATGAAAAGTCTCTTCAGAAAATGATCAAAGAGAATTTCAAATCTTTATCTGGAAGCAGTGGTAACATTAGTACTCTGCCAGGGTTAGATTAATAACTTATCAACATTTTATTGGTAATGTTAAGACTGAAACGCAGCATGAGAGAGAAATTTGCTAACTTGGTTTGTCCTCAGACCTTTATTACTTGCAGGTACACACACCCCTTATTAACTAGCTTTGATATCTTAAACCATTCTTTAATCAGAACATGATAAGAAGTTATACTGAAATTTGTTCGGTGAGGTTGTCCTTTTTAAATGGACAAAACCTCTCATCTGTCAAACTGCATCAGAGATCTTTGAGAAGGATAAAATTTTACTTGAGTTATTGATTAGAAAAATTACAGAGAACTTAATCAATTGGCTACCTAGAGCCAATGCTTAGACCTGCCATGGCTGTGACAGAGAACTTACTCGATTGACTACCTAGAGATACTCCTCAGGGTCCTCCATGGTCATCAAGGGCAGGGCATCAGGACTGTGTTTGTCTCCTGCTGTATAGTGCAGGGCCTTTCAGGTTTTAGAAGGTTCTGTGGGTTAGAAAATCTGTAGGAAGATAAATCCACCGTGCACTGAGCAGCTAGGCTGCCATTGATTCCATTTCTCCTTTGTCCACTGTCTGGAGATCTTCAATTTAGTGAATTGAGGATAGGTGTTATTTTGAGCCCATTTTGTGCCCATTTGTCTTTTGTCTTCTTTGGGGAAAATGGGGTGCTACTACTAGAAAGCAATCTGTTTCTCTGTTATAAAAAGTCTTTTAATAATTAAACACTTAAATGCCATATTCCCCAGATCTCTGAGCACTAGAAGGCTGTTTATCAGGTATAGATAAGTTATGACTACAGTATAGGATCTGTCTAGTGAGTTGGTTAACGCTTGACTATACTGGTTTTTGACTTAACAGGTGAGATTTATTCTTGTGAAAGACAAAGAAGAAAAAAATGTTTGCAATAGAAACATGCAATAGAAAATAGCAAATGCAAGAGTCCCATGCATGCACACACACATATATTAAAGAGGAGTTGGGTAAAGTGGATCCTCTGGTGGGCCCTACTGAAAGCATGTCATTGTGCAAAACACACATGGAACAGAGTCAGTAAAAGGAATTTAGAGATAAAAATGTAAGCAAATAGGGTGACGAGGCAAGAAGTAACTCAGTAAGGATGGTGACGTGGTTACCTTAGTTAAGATGGTAGTGAGGTCATCTGACCTGCTCTCCTTGTCAAGATGGCAGCGGTCAGGTGTTACACAGAGAAACCACATTTTCAGAGCTGCTGTGGGAATTTTTAAAGAGATACACTTAACAAGAGAGACATAGAGGACATGTCGAACAAACATTTAAAACAGAATCTCATCTGTGTGTCCATATTATTCATGCTGTCTTTCATACATGAAGTAGAAAACTACTTAGCACTACCAGCCCTTTGTTGGCCTTGGACTGGAACAACCACCTTGTGGATTTGACCAGTTTTGCCAGTTTCTGCAGGACCAACAGATGTAGCAGTGGCAGAGACAGAATAGGAGCAAGAAATGGAATAGGGACAAGAAAAGGAGCATTTACAGGTGTGGGGTGGTACTGCCCAGTGAAAGGAAAAGCAGATGGGCATGAGATGCCAGGCAGACAGAGTTTAGCATGGGTGGATAGAAATGTTTTTATCTGCCTGTTTGCTGATAGAAATTAGAACGCTCCCACTTTAGGTTGTTATTGAAAGGGGTATATAGTCCATTTGTTAGTGCGAAGGCAGGTAAGGTTAGGAAACTCTAAGGTATTAAGCTTAGAGGTTTTAGGGTCTGTAAAATACATCCTGTGGAGAGGTTGGACAAATAGTGTTTTAGAGAGAGACAAGACCCAAACGCTAGCTGTCTGCAAAGGTCTTTAAGACAGAGCGAGGGTTGAGTGAGCAGTCAGGTTAATAGAAGGGCCACAGGCATAGGGATTGAGGACCAGGCAGGACCACTCTGAGTGGCCTCAGATGAGAATAACAATCCTAGGACAACTGTTCGAGATGAGACAAGGACAATAGTCCGAGATGAGAAATGAGATCCCAGTCCTCAGTTGTGGGGAATCATCAGAGATGAATGTCAGCAAAAACTGACATGGAAAAGGGAACCTTACCATTTGCACAGGAAGTTGGAAAGTGGTCCAGATCCAGGGCCCCTGTATGCCTCAGGCCACCTCCCCATGGGCAGGAGGGAATGCAGAGAGGGTTTGGCCAAGTCACAGAACCAATGTTATTCATGAGATGGGTGACCTGAGGCTGGTCCCAGAGGGGCAGCAGCGCTTGACCTGAGGCTGTGGTAGTAGGATACACAGCCAGATACGCCATGCAGAGAGAGTTTGGTTATAGAGTTTATTTAATGGGTATTAGGAACCATATAAGAGTAAGGATAAGAGTAAGGGGTTATGGGAGGAGAAGGTGAGGAGGGAACAGAAGGGAGAGAAGAAGAAGTTGACTCTTCAGAAGAGTGATGAACACAAAGAGTGAGAGAGAGATGGAGTGGAGGTTTGAGAAGCATTTTCCTAGGCAGGAAGGGGGAGATTGGGAGTGGGCAGGGCCTGTCACTTAAAGGGACAGGGTACACAGGTGACAGGGCAGGCCAGCAGATTATAACAGTAACAAAAACCATTGTAGTAGTAATAATAACAACAACAACAATTGTACCCTGATTTGGGTTTGAATTCATGTTTTCTAAGAAAAAAATTTAGAAATATTGCCACATTCAGTAGGTTTAAGCAAGGATAGCTCTAAAGCATAATACACTAATCCTTAGTTTACATCTTCATTGTAAGGCAATGAAATTCTTTGTCAAATAAGGTCAGTGAGTCAGTTACTGTCCTCTCTCTCTCTCTCTCTCTCTCTCTCTCTCTCTCTCTCTCTCTCCAGGAGAAAAACCCACAAGAGATTCTTTTCTCCAAGCAAGATAAACCATTCTACAGTTGACAAGTTGAATTTAGAGTTAATGGCAGCATGATTAGAATAACCCCCATCTGCTACCCACAAAGTAGAACTGAAACTTTTCACATGCAATTTTTCATGTAAGACAACTGCTGATTTGCTTGGTGGAGAAATAATTTAGACAGATTCCATATCTTCTTCTTCTTCTTTACCGCCATTCTCTTACTAGTTACATTTTGTAAATCTGTCTTAGTCAACATGTGACCATGAACAGCAAAGTGAGTTTGGTGTCGTCCTTCAATCTATAATAGGTATCTCCTATCATACTTGGAGAGAGAGAGAGAGATGGAGGGAGGGAAAGAGAGAGAGGGAGAGAGAGAGAAAGAGAGAGAAAGAGAAGGAGGGAGGGGAAGAGAGAGAGGGAGATAGAGAGAAAGAGAGAGAGAGAAGGAGGGAGGGAGAGAGAGAGGAAAGGAGGGAGGGAAGGAGGGAGAGAGAGAGAGAGAATTTAGTTCTGTTTAATTCCACGTGTGATCTGTTTGTCACCTCTGCCATTTTATAATCCCACTATGTGAATCCTTTATGCTATTGGTTTATAACCACATACTCACCTCCCACTGTCATCCTTCCAGCAACACTTGCAGCAGTTCTGGCCAGCACAGAGAAAAGCTTGCAGAAGAGCATGCAGAGGAGCAAGGGGACAAATGAAGAGGCTGTTGCAGCAATCTAGCTTGCAAGGAAGGGGTCATGACCACATGGATCATTTGTATCCCAAATACAAAGGCAGAATAAACAATGTGCTGTGGAATATTGGAAAAAGCTGTTGAGAGAATGAGGTTGGATGCGTTGAAGCTTTGGTGCTTAGACCCTGGTACTGACGGGAAGAGGTGGAACCTTAGGAATTGTGCAAAGTATAGGAATTGGGGTCATTGAGGGCCTGCTCTTGAAGGAGACATTGCATCTCTGGCCTTTTTTCTTTCTTCCTATTTGTATTGCGTCTCAATCTCCATGAGGTGGGCAACTTACTTTATCACATAACTATAGCAATTATGTGTTGTCATGGTACAGATCTTCAAACTAAAAAGGTCAAGCAGCAACAGACTGAAGGCTTAGAAAATGTAAACTAAACTTTATTACCCTGTGTATTTTGCCAGAGTAATAGAAGCCTGACAAAAACAATCACCAAGCTAAATCATACCAGAAACGTCCCCTCTGTCTGAAGTGCTTGCTCCCCAAAACCACTTATAGGCAAGCATTCTCCCAGAGGTGCTCTTACCTATGAAGCCATCTGAAGGGCTTTACAGGGAAAGCTGCTCAATTCCATGATGAATGGTGCTGGAGGTCATGCATTTTTCAGGCTGGGTACAGCAGAAGACTATGGAGTCCAGGATGCTGGAACCTAATCCAGGAGAATCACATGGTTTACAGCATAAGAATGTTGGGAAATCACCCATGATATTAGGTTTGGGTACTGCATAAAATGCTCACCAAAGATATTTAGCTTTGGAAAATTAGATGTAGGATTCTTGTTGGGTAAAACAGCTCAGAGAGCAAGCAAATCCCCTTCTTGAACCCTCTACAAGAAAACCCTACTCATTTAGAAAGCAAAGTGAAATTGCTTAAGAGGAGGGGTGGAGTTAATAGACAATAATTCTGTAGCTGGTGCAGAATCATACTTGGGCAGAGTTATGTATATAAGTCACAGGTGATGTGGGGTATTTAGAATTAGCACGGCAGAGCAGGGGAGACAGGAAAGGAAGTGGGGAAAAGGGAAAGTGAGGTGACAAAACAGAGAGGGAGGGAGGGACAAGGGTGAAAGGTTGCGACCCTTGCTCTTTTCTAAGTAATTGCACAGATAATTCAGAAGTTAAAAATCCCCAAGAAATTGATCATTATTTGGTAATCAGGAGGAATGCAAGAGCCCTTAAGCTTTCTTACAATACTTCTTTATACTTCAGGATAGTTTTCTGTGAGGTTTAGGGAGCTCCCTTGTGGACAACAGCACCAAAATGTTAATTGTAAAATCACAACACAAAACGTTTAAGCCCAAAACTTCAAGCTCAGACAGTCTAAAGCACTTCCAAGGAATGATTTGCAAATTGAAGGATATAGTTCACAGAATATTTTGAAATCACTTTCCAGTTATGTGGGGAGTTGGAGATAATAACAGGTCCAGGGAATGAGGAAATCCCTAAAATCCTTTGCTCTTATTTGAGTGTGCTCAAAACAAACTCTCATGGGTTCAGGGCTCTTTTTTAGGCCTGAGGCACGAACCGTGTTTCTCAGACCTGAGCTGGATGTTGGGGCCAGAATTTCAGAAACTGTAAAAATAATTCCATCAGCCATAAGAATCCCAATGGAGTGGCTTGAGCCGAGGAGATATAAAGAGGGAGACAGTGACAGTGAAGGATCTGTGACAGAAAGGAGGAAGGAACACTGTCTTGGGTAAGGGGCTTTCCGAAAAGCACTATCAGATTTCATATTTGGACTAAAAATAAATTAGAACATCAAATCAAGGAGTCGGTTGCCTTATACACGGAACACAATGACCTAGAATGCCTAATTAAGGTCCCTGAACTTCTTCTAATAAAGAGGAGGGTCCTTGGCAGTCAGTCTCCATTGCAAAGCTTCTTCTTAAATTTTGCACCCCCCACCCATTTGGCCATGCTGGTTTTTATTTAAGCCTGGGTTTTTTTACTTAGCCCCAGTCTAAGCTTTAGAGACTGCTTCTGAATCAATTCTGTCATGCAATATTCACAGTGCCAGTCTTAAGAAGGGTGGGGAAAAAATAGCAAAACAAGAAACTCCTGGAGCCTACAAAAGCTTGGCTCAGGTCTATGCACATAATAAAAAAATAACAAGGAAGGAAAAAAAAGTATGTGTTCTTATAAAACACAGAGTCACAGCTTTTACTTGTCACCAAAACTCCATTGTCAAAAGTCAGGCACAGTTGTGACTAAATGGATCCATGAGATAAGCAGGAGGTGAGCACCCTGGGTACATTATGGGGCTTGTGCCTGCCTTAGCTTTTCATTTCAACACCTAGGCTAAATACCCCAGCAGGGCAGCCTCACTCAGTCTCAGGACTGAGAGACTGGGCTCCACCACCCTGGGTGTCCAGCTTCTTTTCCAAACCCATTGTCAGAACAGCCTGTCCTCCAGGCAAATCTACTAAATCCAAGAGGAAAAGAGAAGGCAAAAAAAAAAAATGCAATTACTTTTTTTATTCCTTTTAAAACTCTGGTTAGCTCAGGCTTCCAAAGGCAAATGGGAGATTCCCATATCCCAACGCTTGACCTTTGCTGCAGTTCAGCCTCCAAGATGGGAAGGGTTTTAAATCAGAGTGCCTCCACCCGGTGTGGAGAGTGTCACAGAAATCTCCCAACAGAATTGTATTTCACGTTCACACCAGCCCATTGGGATGTCCTGGGAGGCCCTGTCATCTCTGTCAGTCCCTGGCCTGTGGATTTAGATGGCATGGTGCCAGCTCCTCAATGGCTTGTGGGTTTCACGATTAAGCCCTATTTAGATGCTCCGTGTGGAGGTTTTGAATAAAGCTGTGAGAATCGAATTGCCTATGGTTAAATTTCAGCTTGTCTATTTAAAAAATGTGCAACCTCAGTCTAGTCATTTAACTCCCCTGGATCTGTCTCCTCGTCTAATCAGTGGAGGTCAGAGAACAAACACTTGTTGAATGTATGCTCTCTGAAATGTCCTCAGAGCCCTGTACGCTTTCAAACCTAATCTTTACAATATTCCTACGAGACGGGTAATCTTATCATCATCATCACCCCTAGTTTAATTATAACAATAGAACACAGGGCTATCAAATGATGTGCCCTGGGTGGAAGGAGTAGTATATTGAGCAGGGATTGCAATTCAGAATGCTCAGCTTTGTGTCTAAGCTCTGGGTTTCACCATCATGCTGCATTGGTCTTCCTACTTGGCCGCATCTCTCGTTGGATGGACAAGAATATTTTTTACCTGCCTCCTCAGAGGGTGATGGCAATGCTCATGTGAGGACCAAATAAAACACGATAGAGCACTGACCAAACCACAGCACTTGATCACTGTCACCTGCGATTATGACTGTGAGTGGCAACCACGTGATGGATATGAGGATTTGACAATCTGAACAAAGGTACCTGAGAAAATGAATGCTGCTCATTCTTCTCAATTCTACGGCATCATCTTGAGGGAAGAATCTCTAAACATTTCGTCAACCTGAACAGAAACCCTCACCTGCAGACAGCTCAGGGTGACGAGCCGCTGGAAGAGCGGAGCTGTGCCAAGGAGAGGGTGCATGGCGAAGATCAAGGGAGGAAAAAGGGAGAAATGTTATCGTTACATTATAATTTCGAAGGAACATATATATCTGTGCATATATAATGAAGCACTGTTTGGAAGCCCTGGAGATATTTTGGGAATTGGGAGGGGAAGGAAAAATGATAGTAAGGGCTGGAGATAGGGAGCTCAGTGTTGGTAGGATGCTTGCCTAACATGCAAACAGGCCTTGTTCTTCATCCACAGTACCCCATAATAGCGCTGGGTGGCACATGCCTTTATTCCAAGCTTTTGGAAAATGGGAACAAGAGGAAGTTTAAGGTCATCTTCTGTATACAGTGAAATTGTGGCCAACCTGCTTTAAGACGTCTTATCAAAAATAATTTGACCTAAACTTCAAAGACAGCTACCAGGTTATTCACAAGCTATTTTTTGTTTGTTTGTCTTGTCTTTTGAGTTTTATCAGTTAGTAGTTAAGGAACCATAAATGAAGATTTTTCTGAGCCAAGGTGAGTCTTTGACACACATATCTGAGCTACTGCAGTGGTATTCAAGGTCTGTTTATAAAAAAAAAATAATTGAAATAAATTGCAGAGTCCCTAAAGTCTAAATCACACTCATGTCCTCGCAGCATTCTGTCATCTAACAAACCTTTATTGACAATATTATAGATGCTAGGCGTGGTCTCCTGGCACCCTCCACCACACACACACACACACACACACACACACACACACACACATACACACACACACACACACATACCAAGGCAATGCAGAGAAGGCATTCAGAGAGGCTGTGTGTGTGCTGGCTGAGGCACTCCAGAGCTGCGTTAGTGGGGGAGTCAGCTGTCCAGGAAGCCATTAAACAAGGACACAGACTCATAATTCCACACAGTTGGGACTCTGTCCTTTTAAATACACCTCAGCTCCTCTTTTCCTCTCTAGGTAAAAATAGCTCAGTTGCCAAGAAACCTCTAAGTGGTGAAACCCGCCCTCCTTAACCAACATATAAATTTGTTGTTAAATCCAACTGTAGATGCTGCCCTTTCAAAACTTTGACTTACCATCGCTACGCCATAATATCATGAAATATGCTGTTATTTTTCAATAATAGAAGGAAAGAGCACACTTAACCACAAAACTTCTAGGATCATAAGTTGTTCTTATCAAATCTCATGTCAGAGTCCTGGCATACCCTATCTCTCTGGGGACTGTATAGTTCAATCTAGGTTCAGAGCGCTGTTCTGCTGGAAACTCTGTCAGTGTTTTTAAGGAAGGTGTACCCAAGGTATTCATAAGTACAGTTCCTTCAATTGTAAGTTGAGTCTAGTCACCCTGAAGCACGGATACAAGTGTTGAAGGCCTAACCCTATACTTTCTAGAGTTTACCTTCACTGAAACTGGGGAAAAAGTGAACTTAAGCTTACATCATTCTACAGTAGATGGGACCTTGATCTGACTCGGCTGGTGTCCTTGTGCAAGCAAAGCAAGGGATATGAAAAGAAGAAGGTTTCATGATGATGTCAGCTGAAGTTGGAATCCACAAGTAAAGGACTTCCAAGCCTTACCACCAGCTGGGAGATTCTGGGGAGACACAAGACAATACCCTCCAAAAAATATACCAGGGAGCACATGGGACTATCAACTACGCACGCCGGTAGGATTTGCTGAAGGAGGCAGAGGCAGGAGGATCACGAGTTCGAGGCCAGCCTGGGCTACACATTTTAACCAAGAAAAAAAAAAAAAAACCTGGCCGGGCGGTGGTGGCGCACGCCTTTAATCCCAGCACTCGGGAGGCAGAGGCAGGCGGATCTCTGTGAGTTCGAGACCAGCCTGGTCTACAAGAGGACAGGCTCCAAAGCCACAGGGAAACCCTGTCTTGAAAAACCAAAAAAAAAAAAAAAGAAAGAAAACAATTTCAGTTGTTTTAATTTATCTAGATTTGCACTATTTGTCATATCTCCACCTGACATCACTGAAATAATAAACGACACAATTTATGGGAGAAAACAAGTATCACCTCTAGTTTAGAGGTTGCATACTACTTTATTTACCTGGTTAATTTTTACTTCTCTAGTACCCACTGGAATCAAAAATAATTCAATGAATCAATGAATTAGTGAATGAACATACTAACTTAAGGTGGTGTCTTCACCTGGGTGCCCCCATACCTATTTACTACCATCTAAATCAAACTGGGTTTCAATCCTTGCTTCTTTTCCCCAGGAGACCTCTTGGGAAACTTCTGGTCAGATTTTGTAACTTTTTCAAACATCAATTTGTTTCATTGAGAAGAGACAGGGCTTCCCAAAGTCTAACCTCTCCAAGGTGTGGTTTGTATGAGATACATATTGAGTTGCTAAGAAATGGCTCCATTAGATTGAATAAAACCTGTGTAATGTTTATTTCCACTGTCCCAATTTTGTCTCTCACTCAGCTCGGCCCCATTAGTGATACCACATAACTTTTCTGATCACGCGAAAGTCAAGAGGTTCAGGACAACTGCTGACCTCTCTCCAGCTCACCATCATGTTATGAGAAACAAAAGAGAGAGAATGGAGGCTGGGGTCTATTTAAAAGACCTTTGAAGACCAATGTGTGAGACCTGACTGGATTTAGTCACATGTTGACAAACTAGATATCAACTAAGATAGAATCAGAATACTTAGATTGAATTTTGTTCATTCATTTATTGGGTGTGTTAATAGTCTTTTCATTTAAGGCTAAGTTGTATTTAGAGATACATAGCACAATGAATTTTTTAATTAGTAAGAGAATAAAAAATTACAAAATTTAAACTATCAATTGTTAAATTCATATGTGTTAAGAGAAACATAGATATTCTTCTTTTCTTAAGATATAGTCACAACCAAAGAAAACAAAACTTAGAAAAATATAAGCTGGCAAGTAATTGGAGTGATGACTCAGCATTAGGAGTGCTCTCTGTGTAGAATACCCATGTTGAATTTCCAGTACACATTTTAGAAGGCTCACAACTATCTGTAACTCCAGCTACCTGGAGCTCCAGCACCTTCTTCTGGCCTCTCCAGGTACACATACACATGCTCATATAAACATACAGAGACATATTCACATGAGTAAAAAAAATGAGGTAATAAATATAATTTAAAAATCCAGGGAAGTGGATCATATATCTAAATATAAAAATAAAAATACTAACAGTTTAGACTAGAAGAAATTCCTCTACATGTAGAAATGGGCAAGTAGTTCTTTGATATGATGCCCAAGTCACTGCCCAGAAAAATAAAATAAATGACAAACTGAACCTAATGAGAATTTGTGATGTGAGAAAGCCACCCTATGGCAGAAACGACAAAGCAAATTGCAAAATGGGAAAAGAGATTTGTAGGACAGGTCTGAAAGGGATTTGTATCTAGAACACCCAGTACCTAACAGTAAAAAATGAACATTGCCCATTAAAGTAAAGGCAAAAGACATGAAAGTGGAGGACCAACATCACTGGAAAAAGCTTAGATACTGAATAAGCTTTGAACATTGTTCAGTGAGGCTGTTACCAAGGGAATAAAAATTAAGAGCATATCACAAGGTCACTAGACATCAACATGTAGAACTGGAGTGAAACAATGACAACATCCATAAAACACTGGTGAGAACACAGAAACTGCAGATCCCACACTAAGCCTGTGGGAATGTCAAGTGCCACAGCCACCTTGTGAAACCCCACTGAAAACAAAACAACAACAAAAACACTAAGACATTCTTATCATCCAGTCAATCAATGGTACGTCTGGCCCTGTGTTTCCAAGAAATGAAATATGGTCTCATGAAAACTTGTACACAACGTTAGCAGCTATATGCCTAGTAGTTACCCTCTGAACACAAGTCAAATTGACTTTCAAGGACCATGTGATGAAGCAGGGTGGCATATCTATGTAGTGGAATATTACTCAGCAATAAAAATAAATAGCCATTGATATACACGACTTGGATGAGTCTCTAGAAAATTATACTGAGCAGAAAAATACATTCTCAAAAGGTCACGTGCCAGATGGTTGCGTTTCTGTAGCATTCTACAAATAACCAAACTATAAAGATAAGAACAGAGCAGAGATTTTCTTTCAAATTTGCGTATGTACACTCTTTCAGAAGTGCGGGTAATATAGAGACTCTATTTCCACTTAACACAAGGATTCCAGAAAGCAGGTCTGTATTCTCTAGGATTATTGTCAAAGGTGGAATTAAAGAGGGAACCATGGCATAGAGAAATGAATTGAGAACTTAGGACATAGAGGTAGCCAGGGGCATACCACAGTCAGAGTCAGA
>JAQHUG010000034.1:2376619-2387833 GCA_028555095.1 Dicrostonyx torquatus | reverse complement strand
GTAGTATTCCATTGTGTAAATATGCCACACTTTCCTTATCCATTCTTCAGTGAAGGGGCATTTAGGCTGTTTCCAGGTTCTGGATATTGTGAATAATGCTGCTACAGTTGAGCACATTCCCGTGTGGAATAATAATAATAATAATAATAATAATAATAATAATAATAATAATCCTCTGGGTATATACCCCAAAGTGGTATTGCTAGGTCTTGAGGGAGATTGTTTTCTAATTTTCTGAGAAATCGCCAGAAATAATTTCACACCCTATGCTTTCAATATAGTTTGGTCATAATTTTGGACTCCTGCTTCTGCATTGCATCCCTGCACTGGAACTAAAGTGAGCAAACATTGCGTGTGTGGAAGGCTTACATCTAATATGATGATGAGAGATGGCTTATCTGTGCCGTTGAGTTACTAAAGCAAACCCCAAAAAACCAAACACTTCATGCCCTGTTCATTGATGATTCATATACAAGATGCTCACAAAAAGCAAAATGTTTACAAAGTCTACACAAATAAGGAGAGCGGATGTCGGGATGAATTCTTGAGGAAAAAAAAGAGAATCTGAACTTCTTACTGCGAGGTATAAAAGAAGGTTCTTTTTACCTTTTTCTGCTTGGCAGAAGATATATATAGTCCACAGGAACCTCCATAAGAGTTCTTATTAGTGAAATCTACATATGGGTTCCATATAACTACATGTCTGTATAAAATATTTCCGTATATTCTTTTTTAAATGATCCTATAGTTATGTGTGTCGATCCCACTCTCTAGACTAAGAATCTCATACAATGTTTACCAGACAGGCAGAATCTTATTACAGGCATAGAACAGTAAATACATGGTTAATTGAACAAACACAGTTGCCAAACAGTCTGAAAGCTAAGAGCACACCTCACATCCAAATGTTCAAAATGTTTGGATTCCTTCCTTGATTATGGTGGAATTACTGGCTCCCTTCTCCAAGCAGGTAGAAAACTGACTGAACAAAACGGCCAAAATGATTATCTATAGACATTGGGCAACGGGTTGCTTAGTAGCTTAGCGTTGTGATATGAGATACAAAGACAATTCAACTCTCTCTCTCTCTCTCATACTTGTAGCTATGTTTATGTTTAAATTGAGCACAAAGATGAAAATTTTTCCATCAAGAAATTCCAGACCTAGCTATCATGCTGAATGAGTTAAATATGTCCTCTTACTACAACTGAAAATCCAAATGCCTTCCAAGGGCCCACATGCTAAAGCAGTGGCCACCAGATTGTGAAACTATTGCGAGCATGGAGGAGGCAGAGTCAAGTGGGAGAAAGTTAGGTCCTTGGAAGAGCTCCCCAGAAAGAGATAGTGGGATCCTGATCATCTCTCCGTGTCTCTCTCTATCTCCTTTGTATCTGTCTGTGTCTCTCTCTCCCTTCCCTGGTTGTCTCGCTCCATTCTACTTCTTCTTCCCCCTTTCTCTTTTTCCTGCCTTCCGTGTTGAACAACCCCCAGCCCCTGCGGTTCTGTCACAAAGCTCTGTCTCTTTGCAGTTCCCCCAAAAGCAGGACATGGTTTGAAAACTTTGGAGTCATTAGCCAAAATAATCTTTTCTAGATTATAAATTTGCTTTTCAAGTGTTTTGACACAACTTTAAGGGAGAGATAACACTTACCCTCAAATTTCTCTCATTTTCTTTTTGATAAGGTTTATTTTCTAAATAGCATTTCAGGCCTTTATAACCTTTTGATGATAAATAATTTTACTTTCATTTCATCAGCATATAATTGCATCATTTCCCTCCTCCCTTCCCTCCCCCAACTACTCCCGTGTTCCATCCCTTCAGGCTCTCCCATGTCTCCCCCCTCATTTCCTCTCACATTCATGGCCTCCTTTTCTTCAAATACTGTTGTTACACACACCCCTGCCCTGTATATAAAATGCACATTTTCACATCTTGCCATGGGTATCATTTCTACATTGTCTCAGAGACATTATATGGAGATTAAAAAATACTGAGAGTTAGGCCCCTGTGTCTGAGACAGACACATTTAGAACACAGGACTCAGATTATTTAAGCTGAATCTAAGTTGATAACTGCTTCCTGTGGTCTAGATTCCACACTACCAGAAATTACTATAGAAGCTGCCAAGAGAGGGAAGCAGTTATTAGTCCTGTCCTATGAACCATAGCAATGTCCAGTCTGGTAAGGTACCCACTAAAGTGCAGTTGTAGCATGCACAAATTGCTGGCAAACAATAGCTGTCTAATTGTACTTACGGCCAACTCAACAGGAAAGAACTCATGCCTGATACTAGAAAACCAGCCATCACACAGGGCGAATGAGGTAATTGACCTCAGGAGGGACTCTATTACTGTCACCTTGCTCGGGCAGCATAATTGCTTAACTACCTAATAAATCTTCGTCTTATACCCACAGATAAGTGTAGCTTCTGCCCCTTATCAGAGAAGCTTCGAGGCCATTAAAAAGACCTGGACACAATGCAAAGGTCAATGAACGGTGCGGGGAGCCCAGCTCCAGCAGTTACAGCTGCACCATAGCTTCTGCATCCGTGGCTCAGGCAATATTGTGGACGAGGGAACAGAAAGAGTATAAGAGCCAGAGGACCGGGAAATCTGCTGTGGGACTGCTCCTCTTAGAAATGGTTACCCAGCAAGACCTGAAAAATGACAGTATCATTAGACACCCTAACATGGAAGGAAGAAAGTCTCATAGGGTCCCATGCCTAGACTACAGGCAGCCAGTGACTACTAAGTGACGATTAGCCTCTCTCAGATTGATTGTCCACTACAAAGCGGTCATCCCTGAAACCATATACATACAACCAACAAACAGGGACTCAGCAGTTTCTATTTATGTCTTTGTGTGTATGTGTGCGTGCACAGCAATAATAATAAAAGAAAAAGAGGTTATTGATTTGGCAGTGGAGGGGTACATGGGAGAAGTTTGAGGAAGGAGATATAGTAGGAGCTAGAAATAGCAAGGGATAGAAAGGAAAAGTAGAAGTGACATAATTATGTGTTCACTAAAAAATTTTAAAAAACAAATCAACAGCCAGAAATCACTACGGATTGATAGTCCTCACAAAGACGGATATAAAGAACCATATACTATGATTCCATACTTAGTTCTAACATACTGATTCCATTTATACAGAACTCTAGACAAGATGTATGAAATACACAATAAAACAAAACAAAAGTCTTAGCTCCTGGGGACGAGGAGGAGGAAAAACTGACAGAACAGCGGTGCTAAAAGCTTTTGTGGGGATAGAAGCTCTCTGTATATCAGCCAGGGTTGTGGTTCCGTGAGTTCATGCTGTCATCAAACTCACGCGTTAGTCCACTTAGAAAAGAAATTCATCGTACATGCCACCTGCTTCCTATTTTCTATATCATCTCAAATAAAATTAAAGACAACCACGTTGAGAGAATATGTGCTCAAAATGACGTGGCAAAAAGCGAGTAGCTCTGTGTTGGTAAAAGTATTTTCATTATCATAAAATGAGTAAAATTTGGCATAAATATTCCACAGAGGAAGTATACACAGTCATACTTTTGAAAGTACTCACTACCTCAGTGCTTAAGCAATTAAAATAGCAATAGTGATAATCTCCTTTTCAACTGCCCATTTTGAAAAGATTTTAAAAAAAATACTATCTGAAAGTGAGTGGCCCATGACCCACAGTCTTCTATAAACGCAATCTGAATAAGGGACACTGACTGAGAATTTTGCATAAATACTCATAACTTGAGCTCGGAGAGTTTAAGATTGGAATCTGTGTTGAGGAAATGTTAAGAACATTAATAAACATGCTTGTGGAAAACCTATTTTTTCACAGGATTCCTTCTAATTGGAAAGACAGAAATAACCTAAATATTCAATGATGGAGACATGGGAGAGTAATAATAGTTGAAATGGATGCAATGCATGTAATTAACCTAAGTATGACACGGATGAATACCTAAACCTATGAGAACATATCTGTTTATAACACCTATGATAAGCACCAGAAATATCAACACTGCAATTCATATTTAAAGCAGAATAAAAACAAATATGGTAGATAAGGTAGAATGCTACTTTCTTTCTTATGTAATCTTTTTTTTTTCAAAATAGTTTCAAGGAACGTACAGTATAAATCTAGCTACACTATTAGGAAGAGTAGCTACTACGAAGGCTATTTCAAGGAAGAGGCTGGTCTTCAGAGCAAAACAAGAACATAGTGAGTTTGAAGCTGAAAGAGCTCAGCGGTTGTTTTGAGTGTAGATTGATCACAGCAGCACATTGAGACATACATTGATAGTTGCTTCACTTTATGGCTTAGATCATTTATTATTTATGTTTTATGTATTTTGTTTTTATTTTTATATTTGTTATATGTTTTCACTTTTTTTCATTAAATCCCCAACTTCTCTGGCATATGTATATTCACATATTCTATTGAAGTTTAATTTGGCACTGAAAAAATATACAAGGAAAATGTGTGCCTAAATCAGTTAGGTGCTTTGTAAGAACTGGGCGTTATCATCAGATCTGTTACAGTCTAGTTGGGGAAAAGAGAAAAACACAACTGCATAAAAAAGAAGAAAATAACAATAAAAAACCCAGCATGCAGAAATCAGTGATGTAGCCAGAGACAGTTTAGAGGGATTAGGGAAGGACTGAAGTTAAGAGTTTGGGATTTGATCAATGTTTGCTTCCCTGGAGAGCAAATGTCTCCAGGGAGGTTCCGGGGTGGGGGTGGGGGGGTGTCGGGGTGTGCCTGTAGGATTCTCCTGTGTCTCAAGGAATGAAGAGATAAGGTGAGCAAGATAAACTGGCTCCTCAGGCAAGGCAGGGTTTTTCCTTCTGATTCTGAAGGAGTCTGGAGATAATATTAAGACTCAAGCCGGCAGGGAGCGCACAAAGAGATAGCTAATCACCATCTCAGTTTACACTAACTGCACAGTAGCAAGAAAACAGCTAAAAGAAAGAAGATTGGGGTAATCCCCAGGCTGCTAATGTTTTACAGGCTGTATTTTAGGCTAAACAGCGTTCAGAAAGCCCCTGCAAGTACTGATTCAGGCAGTCTTTGTCACAGTTTTATAGGCAGAAGGTTACCATTCCTGCACTTGGATGGAAAAGGTTAAAATATGGAATTTTCCCAAATTTTACGGATTTTAAATATGAAGTCTTTGATTGTCCAGGGGTGAGAGATTGACACAGATAAGCAGGGGCATCACTGAAACCTCAAATCAAATTTAAGCTAGTCTGGAAAGGGGAAGTTGTATTCCATCTGAGCTGAAATTTCTCCGGTAAAAGATACCCAAGAAAGAATGTCTCATTTAGGGTTGAGAAAACAGAGAGAAAATTTATCTGGAACATGGGAATGAGGATAAGCCCTCCCTAGGGACCTTCACCTAAGTCAGTCTAGACAGGTTAGATCAATGGTCAACTTTCCTGATGTTGTGACCCCCAACCATAAAATAAATTTCATTGCTACTTCATAGTTGTACTTTTGCTACTGTTGTGAACCATAGTTTAAATATTTCTGGAGACAGAGTTTTGCCCGAGGCGTCATAAACAACCAGCTGAAAACTGCATGGAAAATTGAAAATAAGTTTTCAATTTTAATTTTTACTTAATTAAATCTGATTTGCCTGATTTACTTGTAATATCTTTGTTTGGCTTTCTCATAGCCAACACACACAAAACTTTTAGACTTACCTAAGGACGTCATTTTTGATCCCAACCATCCTCTGAAATGTAATCACCTGCTTTCATTGGTCACTACAAAACTTGCCTCTTTGAAGCTATTGGAAAAAGCTGATGAAGTTTAGAGTTGCCCACGGTCATTTCTAATCATCTTTAATGATTAACTTTAGCCTTGGCTTGAAAGCTGTTGTAAGGAGCCTCCTTCTAACCACTTTCTTATTATCTCCTCTCCACGAGTCTTTTATCCAGAAATCTAATACACTACTAGGGTAGAAAACAAAAGAGGTCACTGTACAGTGACTCTAGCATCAGAAATACCATGAGCAAGGTATGATCTTAAGAACAGCCACAGTGGAAGCAATGAGAAGAACCATCTGATGCCGGAGTATATGGTTTTTAGAACTCATAAATGTGTGATATCTCATTAAGGTCTTATCAAGTTGAAATCCCAACTTACCCATCATTCTAGTACTCCTGTGGTCATCTCCTTAATTTTTCTTTGTTTTACAGTTGATGTCAGTTGCTCCATCCATGCCGTTACTGTCTGATTCCCTTTGGTACTGACTATACTGTTTGGTTTGGCACAGTTTAACCTCACTGAGAAGCATGGTGAGTTTTTATGGTAATACATATTGCATTATTACCTCTTTTTCTCTAGGAATATTAGGTCTTCTTGATAAAAGGCCTAGCTGGGTTCAGTGAAAAGTATCTACTGGGAGCTTTGACTATGCATCCTCATAGGATCTCATGGGAATCATGGCCAATCTTCTTACATTCTCTCCAAGGTGATAAAATGAAAGTTTGTTAGAAGAAGCCTCTGTAAAACTTCCAACCCAGCTTCCAACCCAGATCTAAAGTGTCATTGTTGAAAAAGTGCTAGAGGTCATCATGAGTGATTCTAAGCATCACTAACTTTTCATAATCATGTTAAGATGCAAATATTTAGTGAATGATACGATCATATAATCTCAGAGGAAGAGGAAAATTCTAATTGAAGTTTCTAGATGAGTTGTACATGATTCTCTTTCTCCCTCTCTCCCTCTCTGGTGTGTGTGTGTGTGTGTGTGTGTGTGTGTGTGTATGTAACCAGCATCAGGCTAAAACAAGGGCAAGGTGTTTGAATTAGGAGGATTATGAGTTTGAGGCCCTGCTGGGCTGTACAAGGAGACAACTACCCTTCAACCCTTACTCTCTGACCTACGCCACCACTCCATGAAATCCAGGCTATTGTGTATGTTTTACCACATAGTAATTAAGCCGAAAGAAACAGATAACACAAACTGAAAATGAGGCAAAAAGAATAGGATGGATCAAGATAACCATTGCCATAAAGATAACCCCTAGGGATCGGAGAGAAACAGAAAACAACAACAAACGCCAGACCCTCATTAGCACCCATTATCTATTCTTCTCAGAAGCCACACCAAAGCCCTTCCCTCTCTTCAGTAAGAAAAGTGAGAATCAAAATTGGAATAATGTTCATGAGAGCCAGAGGCGAGCGAATGATTAATTACACACTTACCACATGCCAGGCAACTTGCTAATTGCTGAGGAACAGTCAAGAAGGGATGCCAGTCTTGGAGGACTACTAAACATTATTCGGGTTCTAAAATGTTGTGGTAGGACAGAACTTTCTTTAGAATGACACTTCTGAATCGAGTTTTCTAAAGCATTAAATGCAATATAAATATGTCACTCCTCAAGACCCTGCTCCATAAACTCTGTGTTGGGTTCTTTTCCTGATAGAGGGAGACTGGACAGTTGTCTTTGGAAGATGTGTTGGAAGTATTAGTAATGGAAAAATAAATTCATTCAAGAAATCAGTCCTTGGGAGGCTTTTGTGAGTTGGTTAGCACCACCGTATGGAAAGTATCAGGGGTGTTCAGTGGTTCTGTGTCCCACACAGAAACACACAGTACTCTATTACTGACGGAAGAAGGGTTCTCCATCATAATAAGAAACTATGGCATACTTTGTTTTTGTTTTTTTTCGTTGCTCTTTGTAGAACTGAAGTTCTAACTTGTCATAGATCTTCTCTCCTATCTTACTACACAGATAGGTACTGTTGTTCACAGATTAAATGTTCCAAAAAAGGTCCACAATCAAAAGCCTCACCAAAGAGATGCAGCTAAACTTCCTTTCTGTGTGTGCACTGATTGATTTTTTTTTTTAAAAGCTTGAGATAAAGACCCTGAAGGTTCTATAAGCGATCCGTGGCTGTCATCTGCCTTGGGTTTAAAATACTTCCCTATGACAGGCTGTATCTTGTTGCCTCCCAACACAAATAGCCCCGACCAGCTGTTTCTTTCCACTTTCTTCGCCCCTAAATGAGTAAATACGAGACAAATGGCTGTTTAGTCACCCCGTTGGCATCTAAATTCTACACTGGTCTCCCTCAGTTGGAAAAATATTTGGTGAATCCCAGTTCAACCTGCTCGTATTTACAGTCAGAAAACACAGTCCTCTTTCTTAAAATATCTCCCAGTGAGTCCAGGAATACTGTGGGCAAGGGGTTAAGCCAAACTCAGTTCTTATCTACTGCTCATTCAGGTTTCCTCTTTAGCACTGCTTGACCCTCTTAAAAAGCAATGGACCTTCCTAGCAGCACCTGCCTTGCCAGTAAAATTGCAACCTACGAGTGTGTGTTTCATTTCACGGACACCAGGGAACTTCAGCTTACCTTGGTCAGGTTTGACATCTAATGGTGGAGAGAAGGTTCCAGGCCCTTCACAGACCTCTCTTTGAAGCTGACAGCCTGTCTAGAATAAAGTATTTGGAATTTACAGTCTCTCCTTGACAGCTGCAGTCACAGATAAAATAAATAAACTTATGCAGGCACTCTTTCTTCCTTATCTTCTGCCAGCAGCAGTTTTCAGTGTGACTTGCTTTGGAGTCTGCTAGAGGCCATGGAAAACCCCCTAGTCTAGCCAGAAGAGGGGCTGGTTGTTTACACTGTGATGGAAGACAGGATAGGGTCCTTAAAATAAACTCTGGTTTCCTTCCTTTCTTTATCTGGGGAGAGACTAAAGCGGGTTTGCACAAAGGGCTCTTCGCGTCGGCTGCTCTGTTCTGTGTGTTCCGTGGAGGGTCTGCCATTTGAATTGATTCTTTCCTCTAAAACAGATAATTAGAGCACAGTCAGCTCTGTCTTTCTTTTTTTGACCTTTCTTCGCAGCCATTCAGGACGGTGTAAGCTCAAGGACACAGCCCTTTGTCATTGAGGCTGTAGTGATTATGGTGGGATTTAGAACTATTAGGAAGGGGACTTTTGTTTGCTTGTTTGAAGTTTGACTCTAAGAAATATATAACCTCTGGTGATACATTAAATCTCATAAATTCCAATCATGAAAACTGATTGGAAAGCTGTGTGCACACAGTTTTATTTTAAAGATATTACATAGATTTGTTCTTATTATTTTTATATATGTGTATGTATATGTGTGACTACATGGAAGCCTGCAGAACCCAAAACACAGTGTCGGATGTCTTGGGGCTGGAGGTACACGTGGTTGTTTACAAGTGAGTACTGGAACCCAACTTGGTTTTTTGTTGTTTTGTTTTTTGGCTTTTTTTTTTTTTAGAATAGCAAGTTATCTCAACATCAAGCCATTTCTTTGGCCCTGAAATACTATTTTCAAGTCTAGAAAAAAAGTGATATCTAATTTCCTCTAATCTCTGGCCTATGAATTATAGAAAGGCTACTAGAAGATACAGGTTATGTGTGTACACCACCATATATACACATGCATGCACATACACTTATATGCTTATGTATATACAAACTTGAGTGTGTGTGTGTGTGTGCACGTGTGTGTGTGTGTGTGTGTGTGTGTGTGAGAGAGAGAGAGAGAGAGAGAGAGAGAGAGAGAGAGAGAGAGAGAGAGAGAGAGATCAGTGACAGGTTTGGGGAAAGTGTAATGTCTCTGAAGAACAGATAATTCTTCCAGAATCTTAGGACAGTATTTTAAGGAACCCATTGACATGTCATAGCTCTGTACTCACTGAGACATGCCATGAAATTCTAGGAATTGTTTTATATCATCCTATAGTTCAGAATAAGAACATTCTCTGTTATATCTGAGAGTTATGTTTTGCTTGTTTGTTTGTTTGTTTGTTTTCAAGACTTGGTGTCACGTAACCCAGACTGACCTCAAACTCATGGGTAGCAAGAGGATAACCTTCCCAATGCACCAGGTTTATATGGTTCTGGGGAAGTGAATCCAGCTCTCCATGCAGCAAGGTGAGCACTTCAGCATTCCTCTACAGTTTTAGCCCTTTACAGAGAGTTCAGTGGATTTCTCCAAAACTGGGACTCACTATTGGTTCTATTTTGGGAACCACCTCTGGTGTGTATATTTTTTTATGTGACAGGTGCTGGTAAATGACTGGCATGTCTTACTTAGCTGCTACAAAAATAGAGGACTTTGAGAGCCTTTAACTTCAGGTAAAGCTGGAAAATAAAAATAATTGATATGTATGTCATAGTAAACCAATATTTAACACTGATTTAAGCAAGATTAAATATGAATAGCCATTCTAAATATTCATAATATAGTGTGTATAACATTCATGGTTTCATATACAGTGTGGTTGTCACATAACACATTTAATCATATATTCCATACTATATATATGCCGATATTTTACTGTGTTCTAGATAAATACACACAAAACAATCAGAAATAAGGTAACTGAAATAGGATATCAGCTGCTGCTTTCCTAAACTTTGTTCAACAGTCTTTCTTAACTTTACCAACTTGTAACTCATTCTTGCTGATAGAGAAGACATTAACAATCTCACCAGTTTGCAGGTTGGCATAAGAGTGATTATCCAGCTGAGTGATGGTGGCACACACCTTTAAGACCGGCACTCTGAGGTAGAGGCAGGCAGATCTTTGAATTCAAGGCTAGTCTGATCTATAGAGCTAGTTCTAGAATAGCCAGGGCTACACAGAGAAACCCTGTCTCCAGAAACCAAAAGAAACACAAACAAACAAAAACAGTAAAAAAAAGAAACAAAGAAAATAACGAAATGTTTCTATCCTCCTATCTGAATTCACACAGCTGGGTTTCTGCATCAGATTTTTCCTCTCCTTCATACACATTTTTTTTCCTGCCTATCTATGTGTCTGGCTTATGCCATTCCCCTTAGTGCTTGTGCTGTCCTAGCCTAGAGCACTTTCTCCCACAATTTCTTATGGTTGGAATTATAGCTGGAACCTGTATTAACCTCTCACTTTTGGTGAGTTCTGTCCACCTCCTGTGCCTTTCTTTAAATGACATGATGACTGCTCTTCCTTGCACAGAGTACATATGCTCACCGCTAGATTATATTGTAAAGTTCTAGTGGCATCTCTCATTTCCATAGTTCTTTTTCTGACTTCCTCTATCCATCTTTTTCTTTGCTCTTGCCCAAGCTTGGGAAATCTTTATTTGTAAACGACTTTATAAAGGGCAATAGTTTTGCTTCTTTGCAAAAACCAGGTGTTCATAGGTGTGTGGATTGATATCTGTGTCTT
>JAQHUG010000034.1:2347536-2374169 GCA_028555095.1 Dicrostonyx torquatus | reverse complement strand
CTGCCCTATCAAAAGGCCAAGGCAGTCTCTTTATTCAACCAATAAAAGCAACACAAATGCAGAAGCACCTCCTATACCAACTTGTAAAATGCTCCCCATCTTAAAAGTTTTCATCATGTCTCCAGCTCCATCTTCATGTTAAGCAGTCTATTTTTGTAAGACTCTTAGCCACCCAGAAACACCTCGCTGTGTTCAATACTGTAACTTTAACAGATTTAACACCTTGAGCTGAGTGCTGAAGAATACAGTAAGAATAATAGGACATTTAATTAAGGAATGAGTGAAGCATGTGTGTCAGTTATGTTTCTTACTGCTGTGACAAAATAGCTGACAAAATCTACTTAAGGGAGTAAGGAATTATTTTAGCTTACAGTGCATGGGAAACCATTCGTTATGGAATCTAGGAAGACAGGGCAGTAGGACCAGCTACTGTCTGTGTGATTGGGAAGCTGCTTGCTTATATCTCATATCTCAGTGTATTGGGATACAGAGAGTAAAGAATGCCAGCATGCACGTGCTTTTCTCCATTTGTCCTTCCCCCTTTTTGATTTAATCAGGAACCCTGACCCTGGAACTGTACAGCTAATGTTCAGGGTAGATCTTGGGTCACTGGTTAAATCTTTCTGGAAATGTCCTCAAAGACTTGAGCAATAGTCTGTCTCCTAGATGATTCCAAATCCAGTCAAGTTGGTATTACAGATTAACCTACATGGTTGTTAGATGTCCTTTTCTCTAGTTTCTTTCTGGAGATGGGTATGCTGACAGTAGGCTGGGTCTGTACTTATGGATATTATATTGAAATGCCTTTTTATCTTCAGTATTCCAAAAATGCCAGCTCTCGTTTCTATTACTTGATTTAATTTTTATTTACATGTATATGTTTATGTGGAACGTGTATGTGTTTATACACAACTTGGTGCATGTGCAGTACATGTGACTGTGATTGTGTATGTGTGTGTATGTATGTACAGACCATAGGTTGACATTCCCTATATTCCTTGATCATTTTCTCTACCTTATTTCCTGATGCAGAATTTCCCATTGAAGAGGCAGTGCTCTCATTCAGGTAGGATGAAAAAGTTTAGGAGTTAAGAGTCGGCCTTTATGCTCACCAGGCTTCCACCTAGGTTCTGGGATTGTAAAAAAAGAAAAAGGACAGAAAGTTGTTTGATTAGGTGGGAAAGTAGATCTGGAAGGACTTCAAGGAGAAGGTAAATATGATAAAGACACATACAAAACTCTCAAAGAACCAAACAAAATCAACAAAATAACTTATAAGTTAATATAGCACATGTTCTCATAACATTAGTTTTGAAATAGTATTTGCAATAAAATATTGCCAACTGGGCTTTGCAGTTTGGTGGCAGCCACTGAAGCACAATGGTAAACTTTCCAAAGAGAAAGCTCTGCCTGACTCAAGACTGGCTTCAGGTCTCGCAATGAGCTTACTCTTTTGTCCCATAGCAAATATTTAGTCTTAACAAGCTAACGTTTACAACAAATTAACAAAAGTTTAAAGATTCCTTGTCAATTGACCTTGTTGGGAGGGGCTGTTAATCATCAGAGCAATTTCAATAAAAACAAAAGAAGTAGAAGTACCTTATTTTTCTATAATTGTATAATTTTGATGTGTGAGAATACTCATCTTTTGTGCAAATTTACATATATATGTATATATATGCATACAATGTGTACATATATATGTATGTATATATATATATATATGTAATGGACATGTAGAGAAAATGAAAACTACCCTTTGGAAAGCAGAACATTCCATGTCTGTAATGATCTTTTTCAGTGTTTGTAGTAAAGCAATGACATAAAATATTTTTTTCGTGGTCTGTGTTGAGACCGCTGGCTCTTTTGTACTTCACTCCATAGGCTCATTCCCAGAATAACTCATGAAGAATATTCTTGTTGCTCAAAATAGAAAGGGAAAAAATAGATATACTAAGTTTTCCAGCCCTCTGAATGCTCAGAGACGGTTGCTGAAAAGGGTGTGGAAAGATGGTAAGAGCCTGAGATGATGAATGGAAATAAGACAGCAGCATCCTCCAGACATAACAGGGAAGCTGCACATCTGAAGCCGTAGGGGTTGTGGCAGTGGCACAAGATATGTGCATCCTCAAACCAGACCTAACCCAGCATGGAAAAGGGAGAGGACCATAAGCTCCCGATCCTAGCCCGGGAACTATTGGCAACCGGTAGCTGCCAAGAGAGTTAACATTGTCATGCTTCAGTCGTTATCCACACACCCACAAACATATAGGCAGCACTAATTAGCTTTGAAGCTTGGGGACAAAGAGTTGGTGGGTGAAAAAGGAAGGCTGAATCTGTTGGGAGCTAGGGTGAAGACAGTGTGTGTTGAGGCATACTCCTGCATGCCATGGCATCCGCATGGAGGCCAGAGGACAGGACACCTTTCAGGAGTTGGTTCTCTTCTTCAGACTTTAAGGGGAATCAGGAATCAAGCTGAGGCCATCAGACTTGCAGTCCAAATGTTTTGTGCTTTGGCTGCTGAGATCTCTTGCCAACCCCTTTAATTATAATTTTTCAAAAAAAAATTGTTTTCTTGTTTGAGAATTTCCTACATGCATATAATGTGTTTTAATGAAGTCAACTCTCAGTCTCCCTCTTCCAAATCTCCCCTATTTCCACCACCACTATTTTCTCCAAACTTCATATGTTTTCTCTCTCTGTCTTTCTCTGTCTCTGTCTCTCTCTCTCTCTGTCTCTCAACCTGCTGAATACACTTATTACTGCCAGTTTCTGCCAAGATTTAAGGCCATCTTTGGAGTATGAGCAGGAGCAGTCTATGGATGTTGATATCCTTAAAAAGAAACGATTCTCCCAGACCCAGTAGTCATTAATTTCCAGTGCCTTAATTGGGGGTGGGACATCATGAGACCCTTCCCCTTCACACTAGAATTGCTGTCTAGCTTGCTCTTGTGCACATTGTCACAATTGTTGTGAGTTCATATGTGTCGCTGACCTCTTGTGTCTGAGAAAACTATTTTGTTGCAGCCATTCACTAACCCTGGTTCTTATAATCTTTCTGTCTCATCTTCCATGGTGATTTCAGCCACAGAGAAAGAGTGCAATGCGGATGCTCAACCTTAAGTATACGACCTTATCTTGATAACCTACCTGTTGTGGGTTCAGTGTTAATCACCATAAAAGACTCTGTGTGTGTGTGTGTGTATGTGTGTGTGTATGTGCATGCCATAGTGTGCATATAGAGGTAAGAAGAAATATTTGGAAGTCAGATAGCTCCCTTCACAGTAGGTTCTGGGAATGGAGCTCAAATTAGGCTCATGTTTGACACTAAGCCATCTCACACACCCTCTATTTGGCCTTTTAAGTTACTGTGAACAGAACTATTTCGCCCTTATTTGCCATGTAAGATATCCTTTCACCATTTACTTTTATCATCGATAAAATGTGGCAAATTGGGGCATTTCTATCATATTTTGCCTTTAGGAGAAGACAAAATAATCGTTGTGACGTTCTTGGGGCAATGCCAGGCAGATCACTGTCACAGCATTTTATGCCACTCCCCACTGTCGGTTTCCACACCGTCTTTGTCATCTGCACTGATTAAACACCCAGCAGAGAGAAAGCAGGCTTTAAACAAAATGAGCAGCTCATGCCAAGGCAAAAAGACAGGAAACAGCAACTGTGTTAGAAAAAAATCGGTGGGGAGTTTCTTCCTGGCCTTGTGGATGTTTGATCAGGGTAAGAGACAGAAATGTTTGGCTAGCAACAAACAATTGTTTTCTCTCAGACAGAAGGTTATTAAGTGCCCATTTCACTGAGGAGACTATGCATCCCAAATGAGAACCCAATAGTGAGTTTCAGTATGCGTCATAGATGTCTCTCCCATGAGAATGAAGACGGAACAGTGCCCGCACTGTGCAGAAGACAGACCTGCTTTCTGTTTGACCAGCAAGGCTTTCCCCCCTACTTTCCTTTTCAGATAAATGCATATTCTTGGGAAATCCATGGAAAGCCCCTTTCTTTGACGGTTAGACTATTCCACGTCCTTTTTGCTTACAGGGTCTCCCAGGCCACTTGCTGGAATGCCGAATCATAGTCTCGCCTTGAGGGGTCTCACCCCTGACTGGTATAACCCGTCACAAGCAGGGACTTCCCAGACTGCAAAAGACGGTTTGGTCCAGCTGTCTTGAGCCATTTCCTAGTTTACCAGCAAGGTTTCTGGATTTCAGAGTAGGGTTCCCAAATGGAGGCTGGATGAGTTTTGCTTTTAGACATCGTCTTGTTTGTTTTATGCTTTGGCACGGTGCTTCTGAAAGTAACGGATTCTCACACTGAGTTCCTTTGCCTCCCTTTTAGGGATGGAATCTGCAGCCACATTTTTTTTTTGAGTGCTTCGATTGGAGGTGGCTCTTACTGGCCTGCTTTCACATGGGAAGTCTGGGGGCTGATGTTGCAGCGCAGCGTCCGAACAGGTCTATTCTTATATTCCGGATGTTGTGACCAATCCTCTGGCCCTGTATCAACTGCCTGGCTATTTTCTGAATGTCGTGAGATCTGGTTGTTCTAAATCATTTCCCTTGAAGTCGGAAAGAAATTACTACCCTCAGATGAAGAAGAAAGTGATGGTGCATCTGGGGAAGAGGATTCATTTTTCATCCGGCTTAGACTTGGAGACATTGAGAGATGTGTGACATCCCAGAATGCTCTCCAGCCGCTGCTTTCCTGCCAGTCAGATTCCTGGCCCTGGACAGTCCACATGTCCATTCTCAGTTACTTGCTTCATCTGCAACATTAGTTATATTAGAATAAGCTGTGGGCTTTAATTAGTAATAGTGTGTCAGCATTGGTTCTCTCTTTCTACCAAACACACCCGATATATTGTGTAAGCAAGAGCGTATTAGCGTACATAGGGTTCTCCTTTTGTGGGCTCAGTTTCCCATTAAGTCTAATATTTTTTTTTCTAAACTGTAAACTAAGTTTAAGAAATTGAGAAAAATCTGCAGACAATCAGCAAACAATTGAATTAGAAATCAAATCACACAAAGACAAGCGCTGTGTAGCAATTGTCCTTTGCAAGTTTGACCGAACAATGAGCAGAACTAGCACCTTTCTTCTTTGTATTTCCCTCACACACAAAGCTTGTATCTCATAAGAAACCCCCAGCCTGGAGACCCATGGATATAGACACATAAACACTTAACTGCTTTTTTGGTTTTGTGGGGTTTTTTTTGTTTGTTTGCTATCTCAAAGAACTTTTGGAGTCAGAGCCACAAGATTTGCCTTAGGTCCTCAGGAGCAGGACTGAACTGGCTCTACTCTTTTAAAGATTAATTTTAGTCTTATTTTTTGCATATGATACGTGTGTGTGTGTGTGTGTGTGTGTGTGTGTGTGTGTGACTGTAGACCATGTGTGTGGGTTTCTGGACATTGGAGTCCCTGGAGCTGGAGTTGCAGGCAATTATCTGTGAATTGCTGTATTTGAGTGCTGGAAACTGAATCAGGTTCTGTAGGAGAGCAGCAGAGATAACTGCTGAGTTATCTCAATAGCCCCGGGTTCAATATTTGAGAAAGTTGGCTTTTGTGTGTTTTGCTGTCCTTTGCATGAATCATTTAGTGACCTCACGTTGCTAATAAGATATTCTTCCATACCAGAGTTCAATAGAGACGTAAGGATCTGCCTCTTCCGATAGAAGACAGCGAGTCAATTTTCTCTTGTTGTAAGGGAGCAACACAAATGTAGAAGTTTATAGCAATGAATGTTTATGTGGTGTTCTGATATCACAACTCTAAAATCAAGGTGTGGGCAGGGATTCTTCCTGCTGTCTTCAGGATGAGATCCATTTGCCTGTCCTTTCTACCAGCTAGAGCAGTGGTTCTCAACCTGGGAGTCACGGCCCCTTTTGGGATCAAAGGACCCATTCACAGGGGATCACACTTCAGATATTTACATTATGATAAAATTACAGTAACAAAATTGCAGTCATGCAGTAGCAAGGAAATAAATATATGGCCATGGGTCAGTTCATCAAGAGGGACTGTATTAAAGAGTTGGAGCATTAGGAAGGCAGAGAACCACTGCTCTGGAGACTGCCTATAGTCCTTGGTTCATTTTCTCTTCCTCACTATCCTCCAACCTGTTGATCTGATTTTTCACATCTTTTACCCCTGTAGTGTTCCAGTATTCCTCTTGTAATGATTCTGTTGACAACACCAGGTCTGTGAAGCCGGTTCGGATTAAGGTTCTGCTCTTAAAATGGTTCTCATATGTCTAAATGCATATGTCTGACTGCATTATCAGCTGCTGCATTTTCAGGTTCAACAAAGTGGATTGGGAACATTTTTGGAGGGCATGACAGAGTGTTCCAGCTGGTCCATATGTACTACCTTTCATCCCCAAACTGTTCTCACTATAATGTGGCAGCTTGGAAAATGACAGTACGTTTACTCTGATTCGTTCACCTGCTGTCAGCTGTTTGTCTCCCATAGTTTCAGAATCACTGGGGAAAAACAATATAAAACAATAGACGGGTCATATCAAATAATGAGAGTGTTCAAGTGAAATCAATGAAGACAGTTATGCACAAGTGCAGATGACTACAGATCAAGAACCACTTTGTGGAATTAAGTTCCCCATCACAATAACATTTATTTTAAAGCATGGATTTAACTTTATTTCACTTACGTCTTACTTAAGCTGAGTTAGATTTTCCCAGAAATGCTGAAAAAAAATCACACCTGATGTCATCAGAATGTCTGAAATCCTGCTTTACTTGTCATATTTTAAATGAGAGTTTGTAGAACTTTGTTTGCATAAAGTGACTTCATTTGGAAGGCCTAGCACTCCATTATGAACGAACACACACAAACGTTACTTTGAATTTTCTGTTACTGCTGCTGTCACATTGCCCGAAGTCACAGTTTTTTATATGTTTGCCTTGTCTCCTTCTACTAAGTGTTAGTACTGTTGGAGACAGCTTCTACTTAACTCTTGTATTTCTGTTGGGGTAGTGTAGGAATTGGGGGTTTATGGGAACCATAGAACGAATGGATAAGGTGATGTTTGTAATGGTTCTCCCTCTCCATTACCATCTCATTGACATCTACTGAACAACTAACATCGCTTGCCTGGCTCTTTGCTGGTTTCAGTGCCAAGAATCTTAGGGAAGATACCCCACTTTCCCTTAATCCTGGGAAACCTCAGACAATTGGTCCGTTTTGTTCTCGATTATTCCAGCAGTTCCAAACTCACAAACTCAATCCACTCAGGGACTGTCATCTACCAGTGGATGCATCCAGAGGCAGCATGGCTTAAGGCAAACTGGAAATCGGCCAGAAAGCTTTCAAATGGGAGCAAAGTGTCTTCATGTGGGGAAATTGCTAGAAGGTCAGCATAGCTGTCTGAAAGACAAGATGGCCTGGCAATGATGAATTGAAAAATGGGCAGAGATGGTTCTGCTTTATATTAATCCCTGATTTTGCTTACAAAACCAAAATGAAGGCCTTAAAAACCAAGTCTTTATGAAGGCTGCCAAGGCGTTCATATGAGGTTGCTGTCGCTCAATAACTTTGAATCTTTATTCACATATAAATGAAACTAAACTTTAAAAAAGATCTCCTGAACACAAAGAAATGTTTAGGACAAATTTGAGAGGGATGAAGCAAGGACATACATCAGTATTTATCCTACCTGCAATGCTAGGAACTGAGTGTAGATTCTTGAGCGCTCTGGAAGTAGCATCTCCTCTACATCCCCACTCCAACTCTTCTCCATGCATTTGGTTCTGGGCTTTTGTTTCTTGATAAAGGCCAATATGGCTGAGACTTGCTGTGTAGCTGAGCCTGACTTTGAACTCCTGGTCCTTTGTGTCTCCACTCCCCAACAGGATTTTAAAGACAGGGTGTGTCTCAGTGGCTCAGGCTAGATTGAATCTGCTAGGAGCTCAGAGAGGTTGTGAATTCATAATCCTACTGCCTACAACCTCTCAAGGGTTGGCAGTGGGGGCATGCACCACTACACACAGAATTATTTTTATATTTAAAAAAATATACCCAGTAAATGACATTGAATTGGAAATTGGAACCTTGTTTTTTTTTTCTTTTAGCAACGTAAGCCTGAAGAATTTATTTAATATCGTTTTTGTCTCAGATTTCTCATCAATAGCATAAGCAGACTTGACAGCTAATTACTGGGTGGTGTTAAATGACTAGGATATGATTACTTGCAGAATGCTTTATGGAAGGTGAAATTGGTTTAAGGATTAAAAGCTCATGCTGAGTGATCACTGAGACATAGGTTCAGATCCTGGCTCTGTCATTTAAGGATGTTATGGCCTTGGGCCAATTATTAACTCTTCATGCCTGAATTTCTTTACAGATAATTATTTTTATCAGTTAAAACAAATCACAGGTTTTAGCTGTGACTGTTTCTTGAGGCTGTTCACATCAAGTCCAGCAAATAGCACAATCCATGACCAGAGACTATTTTAGAGAGGCCAAGAAATGGAAATTATTAAAGCAGCCCTTACTACTTTTAAAATACACACAAATGATAACAAAGTCATGTTTCCAGTTACCAAAGTTGAAGGCATCTAGAGTGTGGATTTTACTGTTTTTCCAAATTTCCTAAAACAAAGATTAACTTAGCTATCTGATGTATTCAGTCTTTGTAGACTGCTTCCAAACTCCTTGCTCTCGGGATGATGTTTTCCTGTGTCATCTTCACTCCAAGAAGTCAGTATGTCTCTGTTAAGGAAGTTTATCTCCTGGAATCTTACCTTTCTGATCCCTTTAACAGAACAAAGAGGAAGAAATGCCTTCTTGTGGCTCTCCTCTACCAGACCGCTGACCAGGCTCCCTTCTCTCTTTCCCTGGAAGGCTGGAGCACATTGACTAAGTTTGGGAACAAACATGAGCTTCTACATTAATCTTTAAGTGCTGCCACATTTTTAGGCAATGGCCATTTAATTCCACATTGAGCAGCTTCTAACTGTTATAATCCCTTCTTCTCCTTTCCCTGAACAAATGTTTGACAGAACATTAAAGATGAATTTAATTTGGCATTTAAGGCCACATAAAGGGGGTTTTGTTTGTGTCAGCAAATGCATACAGGCATTTTTAGTAAGTGGGCACCAATTTGTAGTAGGAGGCCCGCTTGTTTGTTTCCTGGCCCCATGGCAGCTCAGCCCCAAAATAACCACACAGAAACTATACTAATTAAATCACTGTTTGGCCAGTTAGCTCTAGCTTCTTATTGGCTAGCTCTTACATATTAATTTGACCCATCTCTATTAATCTGTGTATTGCCCCGAGGCTGTGGCTTACAGAGAAAAGTTCCAGTGTCTCTCTCTGGTGGGGCTACATGGCTTCTCCTCACTCTGAAGCCTTCTTCCTTCCAGCATTTAGTTTAGTTTTCCCCGCCTACTTCTGTTCTGTCCTGCTCTGCTATAGGCTCAAAGAGTTTTTTTTTATTCACCAGTGGTAGTCACAGCACACAGAGGGGAATCCCATATCAAGCATTGACTCTGACAAGACAGGTCTTCTCAATTTTATGTGACCTTCAGATCAAGTTTGTTAATGGATAAAATTTATCTTTATTCTCTAGTGGGACCAGCTGCGTACACCTGATACGGGAACAAACAGCACCAATCAGAACCATTTTCACTAAGTAAGCTGTGCGTGAAAGCAGAGGTAAACATACTGAGAAACTGTTTTAATATCCGGCGGCAGCTGATAAGATTTGCACTGAAGTTTCCCAGTATGGAATAAAGATGGTTGCTAGAAGACTAGCTTTAGTAGTCGAGAGCCAACCTGAAAATAATTCTCTCTGAGCAAGTGAGACCATAACTGACCTGTAAGTGTTATTTTAGGGAAAAGCAATTCATAAGGACCTTTCTCTGAATTAATAATTGATACTTTATTTTTATTTTGCCAAATTTTAAATTTTTATTCCTAAAAAAAAAATCTTGAAAGCATAAGAAATAGATACCCAGCTTTATAGGTGCGTATATACACATTTAAGTATAAATACAATAAAATTCACATAAACAATAAAGATAAAAAATAATTTAAATAAATTTATTTCGTAAAATAATTTAAATAAAGACTAAAGATCTAAAACATTTTCTCATATGTCTTATCATTCAGATCCTAGGTTAGGGGATCTCTGAAGGAAGAGGTCACGGAAGGGGCTAAGGAATTAAACGTTTGTGGAGAACAGACTAGAACAGTGCTTTAAGGATGGAGATTTTGCATTGCTCATACTTAAATTTTGCTTCCTCCTCCACACTAAACAATCACTAGACTTCACTTTTAGAAACAGTTGTTTTTCTTAAAATGGAGACAGTGTAATTATAGAATCGTCATGATGAGTCATTAGTCGAGCAGGGTCTGTATTTTACTCTCGCTGCTTGCTAACTTACGATGGGTTGCTTCACGTTGTTGGTCCTTTGTCTTCTCTTCCGAAAAATGGGGCTAATGATGGTGATGACCTCAGGGGGCTGCTGTGAAAGAAACTGAGACGAAAAGTGCACAAAGTAAGGCACTAGGAGACTTAGGGTCGCCTGGAATCACAGCCTGGGAAAGCAGCTGTGACGGAGAAAGGCTCTGAATGTCAGTGGTACTGCAATCAGAGCAGCGTTTGGAACAGAGACTTCAAAAGACCTCAGCTGATGTTAAGGCAGTTCTTAACTTTGGAATCCGACCAACATGCATTGCACTTGGAGATGTTGGGACTATTCAGGAAGTGATCATCTAGGCTGGAAAGTTAGACATTAAAAGCAGATCGGTTTGCATCTTGCATCAGTGAGTAGGTGACAGAAGTGTGGATAAGGTGGGCAAATAGGAAAATGGGCCAGTAGACATCAAGAAGACAAACCGGGGCTGAAGTCTGAAACACTAGGAATCTTAGTGGAAACAGGTATCCTATCTCTCGTTTTAGGAAGGGACAGTCTGCTGGGGATTGAACCTAGGGCTTCAGGAAAGCTAAGCAAGTAGTCTACCCTGGGATACATCATCAGCCCTGTCATAAGCTTGGGATGTGTGCATAGCAAAGTCCCCTGGAAGAAAAGTCCCCTTAGAAGAGGAACCTGGAAAATCATACGGGTTGGTGGAAAGCCTCCGAGTGTGTTTCTTTTTGACTGCCCTCATTCCTATAAATGCAAACATTTTTGGAGAAAAGAATGCCAGGAAGAAAAATTGCAAAACACTATTCTACAGATAGCCTTGAAAGCCACTGGCTCTCGTTTTGGTGACCATGTTAAAGAGAAATCAGTCCCTGAAAACAATCAGACATCTGTACTTAGAGAACCTCAGGAGAATAGACAAGACCTTGATGCCTGTACTTAGAGACAAAATGATCAAATCCACTTAAGAGGCATCAGGGGAAAAAAAATCACCCTGTTAAATACTGTATTTAACACAACGTCCTACTGGATTTTTTCCTCAGCATTCTTGCCACGGGAATTTCAGAAACCAGCTATGTCTATGCGTTGCTGGTGGTTGATGAGGTTTGGAAGAGACACTAGAGGATAGAGAGCGCTCGGGATCTTTTATGCTAATGAGACGCAGGCACACTAATATATAAGAAATGCCAAGCACGCCATATCAAAGGAACAAATAGGTCTGGTTTGAAAGGGCACAATGCAGCAACACTTGGTCCTCAAGATTACAGAAAGAAGTGCATGTCTGCACGTAAGCCTTGTGATTAAGGTGGTCTTTCCAGGTATTTAAAGCACCAAATCCTTTTTAATTATCCCTAATCCTCCAGGCCCTCAGAATGTGGTGAGATTAAGTTCTACATTCTTACCTTCTGGGGATGGGCAGCAGGATCAGCGATGCTGCTTTTATCTCTCAGTGCTCTGGGGTGGTTTTCCTCCTGTTCCCCATCTTAGATCTTATCTTATAGGGAAGATGAAGATGAGGTTCTGAACACCATTCAAGAGACTAAAAACATCAGCATTTTCTTTACTATAAAATGATGATAACTGGAGAATAAATTAGTTCTCATCGCTCACAGCTACATTTTGGATTTCCTCCAAAGCTCTGTGTGTTAAAGGCCTGGTCCTTAGAATATCATTGAGAGACTCTGTTAGGAATCAGGGCCACGGGAGAAGTTCTTAAGTCATTTAGAACATGTTTGTGAAGGACTCTGTAGGACCCTGGGCCCCTTCCATCTTGTTTCTTGATCTGGATAAGCAGTTTGCCGCAGTATATGCTCCTTATAGTTGCCAGGCAGCGTGTTGGCCAGATACTCAAAACCACCCCTCCACCTGTGTCTGCAGTGGCACCCCTGACTTCCAGAGCGAGTTTCCCAGTTAGAGTGACAAGAAACTGAGTCGCACGGTCACATTAGGGACAACTGGTTACAGAGTAACATCACAGCGAAAGCAGCAGTGTGTTGTCATGAGATGAAGCTGTCTCTCCTCCAGAACTATTGAAAATAACGAAAGCGTAGGCCCCGAATATCTGAAATGGTGAGGTGAGTGGGCCGATCACACAAACATCTTCCCAGCCACCCTTTCCTCACTTGCAGACTGCGCTTAGTGAGGGGGTGACTACGTTCTGAGTGGACTTCCTTACCTCATGTGCCACTTGCAAGGAGACTAAGAGCTAGGATTCTTTTGTTTTGTGCTTTGGAGAGTGGTCTATCCATATTTAAGGGCAGGGCCTGCTCTTCCAAAGGTCCTGAGTTCAATTCTGAGCAACCACATATGACTCACAACCATCTGTAGTGTGATCCAGTGCCCTCTTGAGGAAGAGACCTGGTCAGTCATCCTCACTTTTCTATAGGTATAAGGATAAACATTTAGAATACAGTTTATGCTATATTGGTTTAGGAAAATGGCAGTAGAGGGTCAGATCTGTGGCCTCTAAGACCTATGGCTACTTCATTCGTGGGCAGATATCTAGGTTTATAGTATCAAGCATGGATTTCCTCCTTTTGACCATACCTTAAGTTCAATTACATAACTGTTGGTACTCCCAAGATAAAAGTGTCATTAGCTCACCATTGTGGATATTTTCTGAGCCAGTCATTGCTGTGATTCTTACGGTTTATAACTGGGGAGGACCCAAATTCCCTTTGTCTGTTGGTAGCTTGCATAGCATTTTCTGACCCTCAGAAAGAAAGCATCCAAGTCAGTTCTACTTTGATTCCTTGCAGTCCTATGTCTGAAGTGTCTGGGGTCTTCTGCAAAAGGGCCTTACCTTTTAAATCACCGGGGGCAAAAAGGACCATGACCATAGCCTATATTGTCTTATTTGGCAGATGAGGGAACTGAGATCAAGAGAGGTTTGCTAAGTCATTGATTTATTGATCGAAAATATTTGATATTCTTTGAAAATACAGCTGAGCTTTATATGTACATATATGTTATTTTGAAAACAATCTTATTTTGCATACCAATCTCAATTCCCTCTCCCTCTCATCCTCCCACTTCCCTGCCTTCTCTCCACCCCACCCCCATACACTCAGAGAGGGTGAGGCCTCCCATGGGGAGTCAGTAAAATCTGTCACATCATTTGAAGCAGGACTAAGGCCCTTGCCCTGTACCTAGGCTGAGCAAGATCTCCTTCCATAGGGAATGGGCTCCAAAGAGCCAGTTCACGCACTAGGGATAAATACTGGTTCCACTGTTAGTGGCCCCACAACGTGCCCATGACACACAACTGTCACCCACATTCAGAGGGCCTAGTTCTGCAGCTGTCAGTCTGAGGTCAGTGAGCTCCCACTAGCTCGAACCAACAGCTGAGCTTTTAAATTGACAAATTTTGGAAGTAACTTTTTCAATAGCATGTATCAATAAGTCACAGAGCTAAGACTTTAAACTGCAAGCTCTGGGTTCTTTCCACTACCGGGAAGACATAGGATTTAAAGGGGACTTTAACTATCGTGACCATATTTTATTTCTTTGTCTTGTTCCCAGAACATTTGTTTAGTGTTATTGAGGGTGTTTTCCAGATGATTTCCATCCCGTCCCCAGGGCAAGTTGTTGTCATGAGTCATAAGTACGACTCTGATGAGTAACTGCCAATGGCTGAGGGTTCCACCCTAGTTCATCTCTGATTGACAGAGTCCCCCTAATCTCTGTAGAGCAGAGAAGTGGGAAAACGTCTTGGATCAAACACCCTAAGCAGTTGGAAGACTTTAGCTTCATGAAGAGTCTGGTTAATCTCAGAAGTTGGTTGGAAAATTATGACTGCCGAGAGGAGAGAAGAAGGTGAGTCCATACAGGGAGCTGAGGAGCTTGCAGGCTCACAGGTTTTCATCCTCCCAAGCAACATCGGTAGCACTCATATATGTTTCTCTCATGTTGAACCATGTGTAAGACTTTGGCAAAGAACCACCAAGTAAGCAAATCAAAACTTGCTAAGCCTTCTAGAAAACACTGAGATGCAGCCTAGAAATATTTCAGAGTATTTTTTTTAAGAACACGAGTACTATAAAAAGCAGGAGAATGTCTCCAAAAGAAGTCTTCTCACTTTAAGACCAATTGTCCTTTTACTGGTGTAGTGATTCTCAGTGTGACCCCTGAAACAGCTGTATCAGCATCACTTGGTAACATGTTAGGATAAGAGTTTAAAGGTTTGTTACAAAATTATGTACTCCAGGACCGATGGAATGAATCATATAATCTGAGCATGTTCTCCAGACTTCATTTCTCTGGTTAAGCTCGTCACTGAAGTCTGCGCGCTAATGGGATCTTTAACTCTTTCCTTTCAGACAGGCTTGAGATTTCCTCAACGCATGTGACTGATTTTGAGGGCCTGAAATCCACGTTGGCTGTTGACTGTGCTTAGTTTCCTTCTTAGGATCATCACAACAAAGCGATTATTATTATGCAAATTCTTTCTGCACGCCTGTGATAAAATCTGTGACACAAATAACTTAAAGGGTGCAAGACTTATTCTGTTCACAGTTTCCAAGGTTTCACCACAAGGGGGTAGCCACATAAGAAGAATGAAGGTAGTGCTGATTCAGGACAAGAAATGCATTTCAAAGACACATCTCATGTTCTGTGTGTTCCATGATCCCGCCATTTGCAGTATTCACCACCCAGTATTATGTTCAGTTTTTGCAAACATCCATGATTTAAACCATTGGTTAGGTTTAATTCTCTAAAAAAAAAAAAAAAAAATGCATTCACAGACTCACTCAGAGGAATGCTTTATAGATATTCTCTCTGTCTCTTAATCCAAGAAACTGAAAAATCACTATTAATTATGACAGTCACATAAAACATATAGTATAAATGGCCAATGCCTGAAGGATTCAGGTCAACTGAGAACGTTTTGTAATAATGGCATAGCCAATAGATTCCTGCGCCAGGATTGATGTATGAAGTTTAGTTTGTAATCATCTGTTATTCTGGGAATAGATTCTGGGGTCATTCTGAGATCTGTGACTAATTAGAAAAATCTGCATAACCAAATGTTTTGATAGTGAGGTGTGTTTGTCAAATTTCATCAAGGGCAGAGAAGGTATGCTGTGATAATTTGGTGACTACTGAACATTTACCTTTCTAAATGATCATAGTCTAATAAATGATATGATGCAAACCAGTAATAGTGGGAGTGGTGGCACATGCCCTTAATCTCAGCATTAAGAGGCAGAAGCTGGTAGATCTCTGTGAGCTCATGACGAGCTTAATCTAAATGAGTTCCAGGCCAGCCAGGATTACATAATGAGACCCTGTCTCTAAAAACAAACAGCAAAGATTCTAGGGCTGGAAAGAGAGCTCATTGGCTAAGAGCACCACCAGATTTTCTTCCAGAGGACCAGAGTTCAGTTCCCAGCACTCACAAGGTAGCTCACAAGTAATTCCAGTCCCAGAGAATTTGCTGCCCCCTTCTGGCCTCCATGAGAACTTCCTACAGATGCCACACAGACCATAGGTGCAAACAAAACACTTATATTCATAAAATGACATACAGAAAACAAAATAAAAAAGTATCTTTGCACACTGGTAGCACTTTGCAGTTTTATTTAAATTTTCTGAATGATCCGTCTGAGAGGCTTATGAAAGAAGAACTAATATTTTAGTTCTCGCCTGATAAATGAACTGAGGCAAAGACAACATACCCACTATCAGCTGATAAGTTCTTATGTGAGATTTCAATCCTGATTTGTCTTTAAGTCCTTTCCATTAGACTTTACGCTGCCTTTGGGGTATTTGTAGTTTAGTGTCTTAACGACACGCAGGAGGAATATTCTGATAGCCTTGAGCTAACTCAAGACGTAGTTCAGATCATATTTTATGTATGGACAAACTGAGATCCGCACACAATGGAAGATCCAAGTCTCGTGACATCTTACACAAATATTGTTCTCACTCAGAGTCACCATTGCCAGGTCGTTTGATGACAGGTCACAATCAAGATGATTGAACTATTACATTTTTCTTGCTTACTTCCACAGATAAAAGAGAAACTTGCCTGCAAATGGACAAGTGTGGTCCCTACCACTTTCCCTGCCAACATCTTGATGCCTGTAGGTCAGAACTTCCAAAAACCAACCCATTTGGCACAAACTTCCCCTCCCCACGCAAATCCAGGTGGATGGAGAGGGAAACAACAGGTAGATGTAACTAGATTCTGAGAACTGGGCCTGTCCAGCTTCTGGTGCTGACAAGTAAGTGGTCCTCAAGCACTAGACAGCCCAATCCAAACTCCTACTTTCTGCCCAGCTCCTGGCATCAGCAGATAAGATGTCCTCAGGCACTGATTACTCCCTCACCTCCCTGATTTCCCTAGTTCCCAGGCTGATAGGTAAGTAGTCCCTACACCAGCATCCCAGCACCACTACCCAAGTCTCAGTACAAAACCTGGAACAGCCCTAAAATCCAAGACAATATGTCTCCTCTTGAAGTTACAAATCCTGTAATGGTGGACCCCAATGCAAATAACCTCAAAAATCTTCCAGACCAAGGATTCAAAAGAATGTTGATAAGTATGTTTGAACATCTCAAAGAAGACAGAAGTGTACTCCAAAAGAACAAATAGAGATGAATGGTATAAACTGATATATGAGATGAAAGTGAAAATTCAATGAAGAAATAGAATCATTGAAGACAAGCCGAAATGAAATGATGCTGTAAATGAGACATGTAATAAGCCAAACAAAAGTATCTACAGTAATAGAGCAGCTTATGTGGATAGTAGAGTATCATAGATGGAAAACAAGATTGAGGAACAGGATCATCCAGCAGAGGTCAATGATAAATTTATAAAAAAAATCCGTGGAGCAAACATGATACTTATCACAGCAATAGGATCCAAATAAGGACAATAAGAGAAGGCATAGGATTAAATATTAAGAAGGAATAGAGACAGAGAATGTAGGAAAAGTGGGCCTAGGTGCTGCGGGAATTCTTTCTGCCCCTCTAGCCAATAGCCTTTAAGGTACCAGACCTAGTGAGTGGGTTAACCAGAGTTAAAGTTTCTTAAGTCTTATGGAAACTCAACAGTTAGTAAGTCGGTTTCAAAGTACAGCTTTAAAAATGAGTTCAAGTGGAATTACCCTGTGTGGGTGCATAATACTGTGCCATGAAGATATGGATCAGGAAATCTACAGTGAGGTTGTGTTTCTCAGAACTGATAGAGATGCTACACCCATCATACCTTAGCAATATGGTTATCTAAAGCAGACATGAGCGAAGACAACATCAGGGGCTATGCTACCATGAAAGGGGAAATCTCGCAGGTCCCCACCACTAAGCAAAGAACTACAGTTAGATAAGGAGTGCTAATAGTGGAAGAAATAACCTTTTCCAAAGATGAAGATCCCTGATCTGTTCTTCAATACCAACTGGTCATGTCTGAAATCATATACATACACAAATAACACTAAATTATATATATATACATATATATGTGTGTGTGTGTGTGTTTTCTATATATCACATATATGTATGTATCTACCATTTACATATCTATCAGCCTGTTTGTCTACCTAAAATGAAAGAGAGTTCATGAATGGGCAGGTAAGGGATAACATATAAACAGTTGCAGGAAGAAAGGAAAGGGGGAAAATGTTGCAATTATGTTTAAATTGTAAATAATGGAAAACAAGTAAAACTGTGAAGGTCTGTGTGTGGCTGTCTGGATAGGGAGCACTGATGTTTAGATAAACTTCAGGACTAAACAGGAAATCTAGGCACTCTGGAATCTCAAATACTATTATGTATTATATAACAAATACATAATATATTATAAGCTGATTATCTAAAGATTATTAGAAGAGTTTTGTTAAACTTTAGGTAAATATACACTTTTCAACATGTGTGTATGTGCACACTCACAATACACACATAAAACCCCTGAGGTGGCTTTAGTGAGCTCTGTCATAGCTGAGGAAACTATGGCGTGAATGGATTTAGTCATTTCCTTGTCAAAAGATAGATTTATGCTCTTTGGTTCTTTCTCGGGTTTTGAAGTCAATGTCTGATTTTTTTTTTTTTTATTTTACATGTGGGAAATTTCAGTCAGGGCTGGAAGAGAATGCATTTAATTTGCTTTTAAAGAGGAAAAAATTATCTCCTTTGCCATCTTACAAAATTCTTTCATGTTTTGCTAAGATCTTTTCCTGTAACTTCAGGCAGTGATCACACTGCCAAATTCCACTGAGAAGGATCCGAGGACTAGCACCATCGCTGAGCTGCCCGAACATCTGTCTAATTGTATAAAACATGCTTACACTTGACCATGAGGCCATAGTAGAAAGCCCTCAGATGAAGAAAAAAAAATCCATCTAACACATGACACTTACTTTCCAGGAAGCCGATGGCTCAGATTCAAGTTAGGTAATGGAAACACCCTGGGTTACTACATCTTCCAAGGAAAAGAACAACCCCTCACTCAGGCTGCTCTCCCCTGAACTTTGTCAATAAAGACAGTGAATTTTTATTAGTGTATACTAAATATACCAAGTAAAGGTATTCATTATGACATTTCTGTGCATGCAAGTAATGTACCTTGGCCATGTTCATCCCCTCTTCTATGCTCCTTACCCCTCCCCCACTCTGCTTCTCTATCTGTCACTCTTGCCCTTTGATATCCTCTTGTAACCCTCCAACATCAGACTTTTGAGAGAAATCATCCAACACTTCCCTTGTTTAGTCCAGCTTATCCCACTTAACACACTGATTTCAGTTCCATCATTTTCTGGTTAATGATTTCTAGCATATTTTTTATGACTAATCAGTGCTCTATCACGGATATAGATCACAATTGCTTTACCCAGTAATCCATTGCATAGCTTGCCTATTTTTATGATAAACATGACTTTGCAGGTATCTGTAAAGAAAACGTCTGGGTTATTTTGGGTGTATATCCAGAAGTGGCATACTTGGATCTTATTGAAGTAATATTATTTTTAAATTTTTGAAGAATCTACATACTTATTTTTATAGTGACTATACTGAGTTAATGAGAGACAGCCTCATCCCATTTGATATTAGAGGAAATACTTTAGATTTCTAAGTAAGTCTAATATTAGCTGTACGGTTTTTGTATATAGATTTTATTTGACTGAGGTATGAATGTTCTGCTCTTAGTTTCTTCAGGGCTTTTATTATTCTTCATATTTATAGTGGGTTCAAAGTCTAGACACAGTAATAAAGTTTCAGATATCAGTACCCTATTCTCATTAACAAAAAGATAATTCAGATAAATTTCACATTTAATAGTGAAACTTTGGAGCTAAACTGCCCCCACAGATCTGGACTTTATAGAAATTTACAGCTGAAAGTTCTTTTCAGAAGCCCATTGAACAATCTCCAAAGTTGATCACATTTTAGGCCATAAACCAGATCTTAATAAATACAAAAAAAGATGAATTATTTCTTGTGTCTTGTCAGATCACACTGGAATAAAACTAGACATAACATCAAAAGAAACTACATAAAATTTACAAACACATGGATTGAGCAATAAACTTTTGAGTAGTAAGTAGGTCATTTAAAAAATTGCAAGGAAAGTTTAAAATACAAAAAAAAAAAATAAAGCTCTGCTTACCAGAATATTTGAGAATTCAGAATGACCTTCTAGTTTCTTCAGTTTTACATGGGAAGTGGGGTGGGCTGAACTTGGGGCCTTGTGCTCAAGTTAAATCTCCAATACATGGGAAGAATTTCTTTTAGAAATTTTATTTTTGTTTACACGTATGTGTCTGTGTGAGCATATGCCATCTGTGTGCAGGTACCCAATGAAGTCAGAAAAGGATGTTGGCTGCCCTAGAAATGGAGTTTCAGGCAGTTCTGAGCTGTTTGACTTGGGTGCTGGGAACCAACTTTGGGTTCCCTGGGAAAGGCAACAAGTGTTGTTAATCACTGAGCCACTTTCCAATTTCCAGGAGAACTTTGAAAGTGGAAGTTGTAGCTGTGAGTGACTACACTAAAAAAAAAAATCAACTATCAGTTCAGTCTCTGTGAGGCTTTGTGAGCCCAAGTTAGTTGATTCTGTGAGTTTTCATAGGAAACGGTCAGGTCAGACTGCATATCGCCTATTACTAGGAGTCTTAGCTGGGGTCATCCTTGTAGATTCCTGGGGCATTCCCTTGTCAGGTGATCACCTGACTCTGAAATGCCACTCCCTTTCCAGTCGTCTCTTTCTGTACTCTCTCCCATACCCCATGCTCCCAAACTGGTTGTTCATGTTCCCGTCTGGGTCTGCCCTCAGTTCACTCACAAAATCTCTTCTCTTTCCTCTTCCCCAGGAGATCTGAGTGTCCCTCCAAGAACCCTTCTTGTTACTGAGTCTCTCTGGGTCTGTGGACTGTCACATAGTTATCCTTTATTTTATAGCTAATATCCACTTATGAGTGAGTCCATACCATGTTTGTTTTTCCCAGTCTGTATAAACTCATTTAGGATATTTTTTTCTAGTTCCATCCATTTGCTTTCACATTTCCAAGTGTCCTTGTTTTTAACATCTGAGTAATACTCCCTTATTCAAATGCACCACATTTTCTTTATTCATTCCTTGGTTGAGGGACATCTAGGCTGTCTCCAGATTCTGGTTATGACTAACAAAGCTGCTACAATCATAGTTGAGCAGTTGTCCTGGTAGTATGATTGAGCCCCTTTGGATTTATGTCCAAGAATGGCATAGCTGGGTCTTGTGGTAGATTGACTCCCAGTTTTCTGAGAAATAGCTACACTGGCTTCCAACATAAATATACAAGTTTGTACCCTGATAGCAATGCAGGAGTGTTCCCCTTGCTCCACATCCTCTCCAGCACGAGCTGTCACTTGTGTCTGTGATCTTAGCCATTCTGAACAGGTGTAAGATGGAATCTCCGAGTCATTTTGATTTGCATTTCTCTGACATTAAGGATGTTGAATATCCTCTTAAGTGTTTTTTTAGCCATTTGAGAGTCTTCTGTTGAAAATTCTATGTTTAAATCTGTACCCCATTTTAGAATTGGGTTATTTGGTTTGTCGCATGGGATTGACCTGGGCACTCTGCTAAATGGTGCAGTTGTATAACTTGGTTCTCTTGTGGGACTCCTAACAGCAGAAACAGGGGCTGTCTGGCACTTTTTACAGGCTTCTAATACTGGGTTACCTTGCCCAGTCTTAATACATTGGAAGGTACTTACTCTTACTGAAACTTGATATGTCATGTTTTGTTGATACTCATGGGAGACCTACCCTTTCCTAAACAGAAACAGAGGAGGAGTGGATTGACTGGGGAGGAGGGAACAGAGAGGGTAGAGGGAGAGGAACTGGGAGGAAAGGAGAAAGGGGAACTGTGGCCCAGGTGTAAAATAAATAAATAAATTAATTAAAAATAGATTATCTCAAATAAAAATTAATGGTGTATCGCAAATCTTTGAAAACAATACAAGCCAATCCCCAAATAATAGAGGAAATTGATGGAAATCAAACATGAAAGTAATAAAATGGGAGCCAAGAGAAAAAGTTAAGGATTGAATGGAACAAAGATTTTTTTATTTTTTGAAAACGCTACAAGATTGACATGTCCTTAGCCATACTAACCAAAAGAAAGATAAGAGCTAGATTAGTAAAACCAGAGAAGTCTAGGAGGATAAGGTAGGAATTAGCACTGAAATACTGACAAACTTTGCATAATATATTGAAAAATTATAATCCATCAAACCGGAAGGAGAAAAGTTAATAAAACTTAACACAAAATTAATCAAGAGCATATAGACAACATATTGCTTTTATGAATTTGGACATGCTAACTTTTGTTACATTTGTTTTCCAGCGTTTATATCCCCTTGGAGGGTTTTTTTCCTTGAGTAGCACACAGTGAAAATAATTTCTTATGTTTCTTGGGGGATGGAGCAGAGGTAGAATGGCTAAAAACATAGGACATATGATAACAGAAATAAAAAGTTGGAGACACACATTGGCCAAGGACAACAGACATCCTAGATGTTGGGAAATGACAGACAATAGATTCTGCTCTCGAGCCCCCTGGGGAAATATCCTTTCTACTTCTTGATTCAGGAGCTTGGTGAAATTGATTCCATACTTCCAGCCTCCAAACTATAAAAGAATAGTCTATAATAGATTAAATCACCATTTTTTTTTTGTGGAGATTTTTTTTCCCATTAGAAATCAATCAAAGGAAGATAATCCAGTGATCCCTTCTTTGAGAATTAATGAAAACACTTTAGAATTTAAGTGAGCACTTCCTAGGCAGAGCAATATGCTTTTAGGAAGGGAGACTCCAAATGGCTTTTGGAAATTGATTGTTTGTCTGATGTGAGAATATAGTACACACTCTCTTGATTCATCAGACACTGTTCCCAGGAGACCTTCATTCTATTGATTGACAGCACCTAGTATATCACTGCCCCTTCTTTCCAATTCTTTAGAAATTATTGAAAAATTACAGGAGATTTTCCTCAAGCACCAAGTTGTATATAAACCCACCATAAAAGGAAAATTCATAAATTCCTCCTGTTAAGAGAATAACGGTATGATCAACATTAGCTCAGGCATTGCTCCATATCTTTTTTTCTCTGAAAACCTCTTACCTTTATTCATAGCTTTATCTTCCCTGTATTTTTCAGATTCCTGATATTCTAAAGGAGCTTGTGTTTTGGTGGCAGGATCCTTTTCTGGAGTATTCCAGACAGTCCCAGAGAGATTTGAGGACTTCATCCAAAATGTCAGCTTTTGCTTTCCTGCTGTTTGAGTGTGAGAGTGTTTGCTAATGTACAGCAACTTGTATGGGCACCCCAACTCGGGGCCTGGTGGTCTCAAGACTTTTAAAATTCATTAAATAACATCTTCAGAATATTTTAAGTGAACTGGAAACAGTTGTTCCCTCCCCTACCCCCTTTTCTTTAAGAAATTGATATAGAGTGTCTGTCAAACACCAGGGACAAGACTCTTATTCTGCTGGTTTTGGGATGGAACTCACAGCAGTAGCAGTCACACAGCTGTTTGTAGACAGAAGTTTCTGTCCCACCTGGTCCCTCAGCCATTCAGGCCCAATGAAAATCACAGAGTTTTATATTAATTATCAATTGTTTGGCCTATTAGCTCAGGCTTGTTATTAAATAGGCCTTACATCTTATTAACCCATAATTCTTGTCTGTGTTTAGCCACATAGCTTGGAGCCTTTTCTCAGTAAGGTATATTCATTTGGCTTCCTCTGCATCTGTTTGTTTGTTTTGGTTTTGGTTTTTCAAGACAGGGTTTCTCTGTGGCTTTGGAGCTTCCTCTGCATCTGGCTAGTGACTACAGACTGAGCCTTTCCTCTTCCCAGAATTCTCCTAGTCTCATTGCCCCACCTATACTTCCTGCCTGTAGTGTTTTATTAAACCAATATGAGTGACAAATCTTTACAGCATACAAGAGCATTACCCCACAGCAGCTTTTGAGAAAACACATTTGTAAATGCTGTGTGATTTGGAAGAGGCTTTAACACCAACTGTATGATTGACTAGGACTTACTAGCATATGATCAGTAGAACATTCCCATTGCATTGGGGGATGGCAGGACTGTGAGCAACCATTCAAGAGAAAAAGCAACAGTGAGCTACGACTCCACTTTGTAGTATATAACAAACTAAGCAGTAGGCCCATTCTCATGACTCAGATTTTTTGTTGCTTAGGGGATAATGTAGGAATTATCATTGTAATACAGTAAGCTCTGCAGAATATTTTGAAAAATTATAATTCATCAATTCAGAAACAGAAAAAGTTAATTTCCTTATGGTTAGTTACATTTCAGCATCTTAATGAGAACTCAGCTGTCCAAGCTCCTCTTCTTCAGTCCAGAAACTCATGATAACACCTGATGGAAACATCACAAGCAGGAACCATTCAGCATGATGCATCAAGTATGCCAACAATAACCAAGCATTTCCAGGGAGCGGCTACGGTCTTTGCACACTGGCAGCAAGACGAAAAGTAAAATAGCCTTTTTACTTTGGATAGGAGACATCATTGCCATCTTGTGTCAAATTGATTTGTAAAAAATATTTTAAAACATTCCCAGCATTTGTTTGTATCAAGCATGGTAAGACATGTTGATATATAGTTATGCAAATAAAAGGAAGAAGAAGCATAATAAATACTCACAGGTTAGAAGCCACACTTAAAAGAAGTGAAAGGATAGACACAATTATTTTTTTGAAGGGAAGCTCAGGTGGCATAGGGTAAACATGTTTTATGATTGATAGAACCACCTTGAATATTCTCAGGAGACCCACGTTGGAAACAAATTGGATCAAATTGTGGCTTATAAAACTCTACCATCATCTTCAACATACCACTCCAGGATCCAGACCACTTTAAACTCTTTACATGGCAAACCTAACATGTGATGTCACTGGTACTCACTGACAATTATTGCACCGCATTTAAAACCATACACAAGTTAGCATGAGAATGGAAGTGGGGAGAGAGTTCTGGATGAAAGAAATGTGGTCTTTGAAAGAAGGCCTTCCTGGCTGCTCTAAACTGTAAGAAAGCCAGTGTAGGTGGGAGCAGAGCGAGCACCAAAGAGTTATGATAGGTAAATTGGTGAAAATAGTAGGGACTGAGTCACGGAGGGCTACCTGGGATGCTGTAAGGATTTGGGCTTTTACTTTCAGTAAGATGAGGGTTTTGAGCATTTGAGTGATAATGAAGGGTACTGACATCCATCATCCAAGCCTTGATCTTTCTATTAACTCATTTCTTCAACATTATAAGCATGGATCATGAGACATCATTTGCAAGTAAGTATATAGGTAGGTAATTTGTTGATACCCCCTTCCTACTCATAGTTCCATTACTCACAACTTCCTTTATGTTCCCTTTGAAACTGTAGCATCAATACTTTCAAGGTTGCATTGATTTCAAGGAACTTGTATATAAGGCTTCTGAGATATAGAGCTGATGGGAAAAAAAAGGCAGAGACTGATTTCCTCTTTTGGGATTTCCTACACAGGTGGAAAGATTCTCCTCAGAGGCAGAGCAGGCTGGGGAATGGAGGTTGGGAAGAGAGGTCATGTAAATTCCTTTTCTAGGAAACAGCCTGCACATAGAAATACTAGTGCTTAGTAGAGTACACTCAAGAATATTTTCCCTTCCCTATAGTCCACAAGAGAACAGCATCCCTTGGAATCTCTTGTCTTAGGGAGAAATTGCCTCTGCAAGAGCCTAGAAATTTGTTACACACTTGCAAGATTACTACATTATTGCATTAGCCATGCTTGAGAAGGTCATCTCCACATAAAGAAGGCTTGTTCTAACCTCTCTTGGAAACCTACTCAGACAACTATTTCTCGGCTGCTTTATCTCCCCAAATGTAGCATAGCTCAAATACTCCCATAGATGGGAAATGAATAAAATACTGAAGCAGTTCGCCATACCTAAGGACAGCTTTGGTAGCTGAAGTTCTCCTTCATGTTTGGCCAAAATAAACTTTCGAGACTACTCACAGATCTCCATTCTTCGGGAAATCTCTCTCCCAGAACTTGAAAGCCCATGTGTTTAGAGATGAGGATCAGAAAACAACCACTGTGTTGGTGCACATGTTCATTGTCCCCTCACAGACATTTACTAATGCCATGTGATGTTTATGAGAGAGAGTTAAAATTCTGGTCTTCTAGAGGAATACTGAATTTTGAATATTTAATCAGTGAATTCTAATTAAATTTCCCAAAACAAGATCCACTATATATCATCTGCTCTCCTCCCTTATAATCCATCCCAATAGTGATACAGTATCTTTTTCAGCAATAAATCTTTCTCAGCATATTTTTATTTCATGCTTCAGTGAATTTTATGTTGGGGAAATTCCTCAGTTTTTATTTAATGGTTGCTATTTGAATAGTTACAAGAAACAAATATCCCATGTACCATTATGACCTGAATCTGGACTTTTCTACAAAGGTTTCTTCATGAAAAGTTTGGTCCACAGGTTGATGAAGATATCAGGGGCTGGTGGATCCTTACAGGAGATGTAATCTCATAGGAGGAGATTAGTGAACCAAAGGCATGACCTTTCAAATAATACTGGGGCCATTTCTTCTTTTCCTTTCATTGCTTCACATCCCTGATGTGACAATCCCTGAACGACTCACACCCCTAATACTTGCTTTGCCATATGACCGGAGTAAGGAACCCAGCAGTCACAAGTTAAATTATCAATACCATAACATTCTT
>JAQHUG010000034.1:2313322-2327902 GCA_028555095.1 Dicrostonyx torquatus | reverse complement strand
TGGGAGCTCATCAAATCCAGCTGGACCAGGACTGAAGGAGCATATGACCAAACCGGACTCTCTGAATGTGACTGTCAATGGGGGCAGACTGAGAAGCCAATGATAATGGCACAGGAACCTACCTCTTCTGCATGTATTGGCTTTTTGGGAACCTAGTCTATATGAATGCACACCTTCTTAGGCTGGGATGGGAGGGGGAATGGCCTTGGGCTTCCCACAGGGCAGGGTACCCTGCCCCCTCTTAAGGAAGCAGGGGGAAGGAGGTGGGGTAGTGAGGGAGCGGGAGGGCCTGGAAAAAGGAGAGGAAGTGTAAATTTTTCTTTTAACAATAAAGTATAAATAAAAAAAGACCCTAAGCAATAGTGGATTGGGTGCCTGAACTGCTTTTCCATTGTAATCAGATTGATGACTACCTTAATTGTCATCATAGAACCTTCAGCTGATGAAAGCAGATACAGAGATCCACAGCTAAACACTGGGACAAGCTCCAGAGTCCAGTTGAAAAGAGGAAAGAGTGATAATATGAGCAAACGGGTCAAGATCATGATGGGGACACCCACAGAAACAGTTGACTTTAGATAGTGGGAGCTCACTGACTCTGGACTGACAGTGGGGGAACCTACAATAAACCAAACTAGACCCTACAAATGTGGGTGACGTAGGTAGGACCCTCCTACATCAGTCATCCACAAATTTGTGTAGCTTAGGTAGTCTTTGGGTGACTGGCAGTGGGACCAGGATTTATCCCTAGTGCATGAACTGGCTTTTTGGTGCCCATTCTCTATGGAGGGATACATTGCTAAGTTTAGAAATGGGGGGAGGACCGTGGTCCTGTGTAAAAATGGTGTGCCAGAGTTGTTGACTCCCCATAGGAAGCCTTACCTCTCTGAGGAGTGGATGGGAGGTGGCATGGGGGGAAGTAGTGGGAGGAACGGGAGGAGCAGAGGGAGAGTGGGAAGTTGGATTGATATGTAAAATAAGAAAAGATTAATTTTGTAAAATAAATGAATAAATAAAATATCCAAAAAATAAGAGTAGACACTCTGGGGCATGTTTTAAGAATCATAGGCTATGGCTTAGGAATATTTGGATTAAAGAAGTTCTTCAATATTGCTTTTCTTTTCAGTTTATGTTTTAAATGGAATAATCAGGAGTGTTTGAAAGAACACACATTCCTTCAAGAAATAGTTGAGTCTCATAAGAAACAAAGAATAGGAACTGGAAAGTGAGTGTTCAAGGTTTTTCTGCTGCTGCTATGAAAAAAATAATGACTAAAAGCAACTTGAGAAAGGAGACAGTTTATTTCACTTTATACTTGTAGCTAACAAACAATTCATTAGTGAGGAAAACCAGAGTGGGAACTCTAGTTCAGAACCTGGAAGTACACAAACCATAACAGAATAATATTTACTGGCCTGTTCTTTATGATTTGTTCAGCCTGCTTTCTTATACAACCCTGGACCACTTATCTAAGGGTAGCAGTAGGCTAGGTTCTCCTACATCAAATATTAATATTTGTGTTCCCCACATTCTCACAAGCCAATCCAACAGGTCAATTACTTTTCTCAGTTAATTCAAGTTTGTGTTAAGAATGGCCAACCACCAGAATTAGGGTCTGCAGCTGGTTCTTGGAAAGTTTTGGGTAGAGCATTTGATTAGCAATGTGTTTTCCCTGCAAACTCCATTATCCATTCCCAGTAGCCTGACATCAGAAACTTGACCCAGTATTCTGGGTCTATAGCCCCAAGAACATTGAATATTTTATCTTGCTTAGAGACTTGCCAAAGGTCATGGCAGCTGGAAGCCTCAAGCTGTAAGGGTGGATACTTAGAACCTATTTTTATAAGGTTAAGCAAGAAGGGAGATGGGTACAGGAAAGAGAGAACTGAGATTCTTTGCACGACATATCAATTTCAATACTTATAGAAAAGAATGCACATGATGTGATGTTTGGAGTTTGATTTAATTCAAATTAGAACAAATTGGGAAGTACCCCATAGTGTTCTTCTTCAGTCATTGTGGTCTCTGGGATTTCTGGAGGCTGGTAAAATGTGGTTGGAACGTTTGAGAATTCAGGACATATTTTCCTCTTTAATTCTGCTTATAGATGAATTTTACCATCTGTGTACAGAGTGGAGAGGGGAGAGGAGTACAGTTGGGGAGGCAGAACTTTGCCTTTGTCTGGATACCATCACTAGGTCTTATCTGGATACTGAGAACAGTGTCAGTTGTGGGGTGTTTTTGCCTGTGTATGATAGTCTTCTGGGAATACAGTCTTTTGTTCATGGGATTCTGACTTTTATATGACTTCAGTGTGTATCTCAGTCTCAGATCTTTAGCAAACCTCATGAGATAAGAAAGAACCAGGGCCAGCTCTACCACACACGTTCCCTTTCTTCTCTGTAGCAGAGGAAGAGGGACTATCAGTTTCTCTGGTTACGAAAAATTTTCATTTAAACTAGATGAACAGTAAATTTTTCTCACTGTTTTGATGGCAGAAAAATATATAAAGAAAGCCATGTAATTGAGAAAATCTGGCTCATATTCTCAGCCTATTTATATTGAGATAAAATGAGACTTCTTCATATCATCTATAACCAAGATGATTTTATATTTCTTATCATTGGCAAATAGGAGGTAGCATCTTTTATTTGAAAAAAATTACTCATAAGGTCACTTACTTTGTACATGTTTGTGATTTTTAAATGGTCTCTTCACTTGGCAAGACATATCTACAAAAGTCAATGTAAAATTTAACAAGCTATAAAAATATGTGATACACCCATCAGGAAACCCAATAGTATAATTCCATGCCTGGGAGTCTCAAGCAGACAAGGACAGTCATATAAACATCCTAGGAATGAGTAAGGAAGACATCATGTGCACACATGGTGACAATGCCAAATTTAACCCAAACTGTTTCAAAATGCTCTAGAAAAGCTATGATCCAAAAGCCCAAAGCTCGTTTTCATATTCACTTAGCGTTTTCCTCCTCTAGTTTTTATTATTTTATGAGTATGTTTATTATACCATTTTTTTTTACTTAAATTTGAATTTAAGTAATGCACGAAGGAAGAATTTAACTCATAGTATGTGCTTCTCAGTAGTAGTTAGGCACTCCAGTTTCTGATCTTAGCTTAGAAGGATGGATGACCACCATTTAATTAGATGTGAAACAGTTCCAGAGGTGAAATGAGGTTGTTCATCCTAACGACAATTAATCTTAAGTCTCCAGTGGGGACACCGCTATAGTATGGGAAAGCCCACTGAAACAGTGCTCCCATTCGCTGAAAGTTCCTCCTACTAGTAAAACTCAAAGACCAACTTGGGGCCCAACAGAAGCATGCCTTTTTAAAATTGATAAGTTCCTATTAGGGAGATAAATAAATCAGTGAAACTTAGGTAGCTTCAACTAAACTCTACTTGACTCAACATTTCTGAAGTTTTTCTGACTTTATCATCTTTAGTAAATTAAAGGTGAATTAATGAGTTTCAGGAGGGCTAGAAAAGTAAAATTGACTTCTGCCAGTCTTCACCATTTCATTGGGGGGAATTCTGCCAGTCTTTACCATTTCATCAGGATGTGCTATGAGAAGGTTATATTTTCCCCATAGCCTACAAGCTCTCTGCTCTAAACATTCGTATTACTAGACATAGTGACACAGAAACTGATTTCCAAAGAAAATTTAGTGGGAAATTTTCAACTTACCAAAAGAATATTATGTTGAAGTCTTGAATTTTTATTATTTACATACATTAGCCCAAAATGATCTCAGTTGATATGTCAATGACATGTGTACTGTATCAATAAACATAAACTTGATTCTTTAAAAGCTTGTATCTATGTAGCCCTGGCTGGCCTGAAAATCATTATGAAGACCAGGATTCTCTCAATTCTCATATAAATCAGCCTCTCTAAGATCTAGGGTGAAATTTTATGGAACCGTATTTAATGTGTTCTACCTACAAGCACTAACAGCTTTGCAATGGTGATGAATCTACACTAGATAGCATAAACTTGGGCCCATTGTCTTAACTGTCCTCTAGGAACTGTTTGCTCTTGAGAAATATTGTTCAACCTTACAAAACATCTTGATATGATGTGGATTGATAAGAAGATATAGTCCATTACCTTTCCTTTCTCCATTCTAGTCTCTTATTTCACTGTGAATGTAATTTGTGTGCTGATTACCACACAACAGAAAAAGGAGAGTTATATGAAGTTTCTATGTCTCTGCTGGCTCCCCACCCTTCCAATTAACTCCCTGAGTCTCTTTCCTGAGATACATTGCTACTCTTGATCACTGCTGATGTTTAAATGGCTTTTTCATGTCCAGACACTGAGCTCAGACAGAGAATGAAGCTATGATTATCTAGTTCTTAAAGCCTGACCCATAAAGCATGGGTCTGTGGGGGTGAGGATGTGACGAGGATCTGGTAGGAGATGTGGAAGAGAAATATATCGTATGAAAAAAAAATCTACTTTCAATAAAATATATAAAAATAAGAAGCAGACAGTTTTTGTAGTCTCATTCTGTAATGTAAACTCAAAGTATTTATGCCACTTTAAGAATGCGACTATTGAAATATAGGAGGCATTCTAGCACTAGGTTGGTTGTCGGGCCAGATGAAAAGGGTATGAATAATAGAAGCACTATACATGGACTTGCTTTGAGGTGCTTACTGTGATTCATATGTAGAACCACCTATTCTGTTGTGGGCCAGTGGCACTTATTCCTCTCTGATGCATGCTAAATAGCATATTGAGCATGGCTGAGAGTGAAAAACAAGGAGGGAAACAAAAAAACAGCTAATCATTTTTGTAAAGCAATATTTGACTAATTGTGCTAAATGAAAATGGGGATGCTAAGTCATTTAAATAATGTTAAATAACAATGATATTCATGAACTGAATCTAGATTGTGTCTTCAATTCTATTTGCTAAGCTATACTATGTGCTAGAGGCCATTGTTTAAAAGATAAATATACAGACAGGAGGTGTCATGTAGTTTTTATGGTCCCCACTGGGTAATCATATTATTTGTGAATATATCCTGGCATATATAGTTGAATACCTTTTTAAAGGTATTTATTTGTTTTCCTTTTTATGGCATCTTAAGAATTCAACTATTGAAATCTAAATCAAAAGTAGGTTATGTATATTAATGTAGATTATTTCTGAATTTCTGCTAGTGTAGATCAATTTGTATTTCCCACGTTTAATTCATGCTCTCTTTGGGGTTACAAAAAAAAAGAAAAGCACTTAACTTCCCGTGTTGTCTGAGTTTTCTGTCCTGCTCAGTTCTCCCAATCATTAAGTCCCAAAGAAATCACACAGTGGTCTACATTAGTGATAAACTGATTGGCCCATTAGCTCAGGCTTCTTCTTAACTCTTATACTAGCCCATTATTCTTGTCTATGCTAGCCACATGTCTCGGTACCTTTTTCAGCGAGGCAATCACATCTTGCTTCTTCTGTGGCAGGCTCTCTGGGAAGAGTTTCCTTCTTCCCAGAATTCTCCTGTTCTCATTGACCTGCCTCTACTTCCTGTCTGGATGTCCCGCCTATACATCCTGCCTGGCTACTGACCAATCAGCATTTATTTAAAATATAATTGACAGAATACAATTGTCCCACACCATTCCCATGTTAAATTTTCACATATAACATGTTACAGAGTAACCCTGTTAGATCCTGGAGGGGATCACTGCTGATTATGCTGAACTAAAAGTGAAGACAGTATGAAGTCCTAACAATAAGGAAAACTGAAGTTTGGGTTGGAAAGATCTCTAGACGCTGAAGACTGTGGCCACAGGAATCCCTCAGTTATAAACAGAGAACAGTTGTCATTTTATTGCAGCTAAATTGGTTTGCAAAAGGGTCTCTGCAGATTCAGAGTATAAACATATCCTAATAGTTAAAAGAAAAACATCTCCCCAGAGCTTCATCCAAGGGCTGGTTTCCCAGGCTGATTTCTCTCCACACCCATAATGAAAAAAAAAAATCAAGATTTGATGACTATGATGCTCATGTCATTTAATCCCAGATTAAAACCATTCATCTAAGTTTCAGTTATGAGCTGAATTTCAATGACTTAACTGTTTCTTTGGGGAGGTGATTTTTCAGTTTGAAATTGACATGGATGTCAATTTGTAGTCAGACAAGCTCACCCTTGCATTACTTACAGGAGCTCACCAAAGTCTGTCCATTCACAAGAAAGACTATTTTGTAACATGTAAACCATTTCCCATAGCCCCTTAGCAAGTGATGACCTTATTTTCATACTTCTAGGCTAATGAGGTACAGGTGAAGGAAAAGTAACAACACTAAATAAAAGTGATGTATTTATCTGTGTTTAAAGATTGGCACCTGTATCTTCACGATTTGCCTTTGTACAGAGCATTGGTGGGAAAGTTAAGAGTTTCTCATGTTTTGGGAAGGGAATTTAGAACAGATGACTCATCCTGTTACCAAGGTTTCATAGAAGGTTTTGGATGGAATGAAGGGAAATTCTGATAGGATATGGTTTTCTAACTTACCAGTCATGTTACTTTACTTTTCTGGCAAGCCTAACATGGATTATACAGAGCCCTGCCAAATGCTACTATTTTACAGGACTTGAGACAGTTACATCAATGCTTCAACGACTCCAACACCCTTGCACCTGTTTCAATGCATGCTTTATTTCCTACAGTTTTGTTCAAACAACTAACACAGACTGCTTGCTTCTTTAGTATTGTTTTGCAGAGAGCTAAAAGAACCATTTTTTTTCAGTATCTTTGCTATGTTTTTTTCAATAATGGGAGAAGAGTTCAACTGGGAAGTTATATGTTTCTTTTATAATTGCTAACACTTCAGGTTCACATGTTTATCATACCTGACTTGTGGTGACTTATTCATGAAAGTATTTTGCTGAGTTAAGAACATGGTAAGCAAAATATGGACCAATCAGATATCTCGTCAGTGAAAAAATGGTAACAGATGTTTCTCATCCCAAGATAGCCTTGGGGAAGCTAAATGGAGTTCTTTCCATGATTCCCAGATGCTGTGTGCTCTGTCTGGGTTCCCAGGATTCACATAAATGAAGACACACTAGGGTCAGCAAATAAGAACTCCCTAGATGAAATACTTAGGGTAGGAATAGGGCTAATCAAGAAAGGCAATACACATCTGGAATTCAAAGGCTTCCAGAGGAACTCTGTATTTAAATGTGGGTCACTTTCCAAAACTTCTTTGTGTTCAATAAAGGAAAAAGCTCTATCAGCTACTCTTAATTTTCTTCTTTTCTTTGAAGTTTTCTTTAATATTTTGAAAATAATGTCATAGAGGGAGACAATGGCTGTGAGGACGAGGAATGAGTTCTAAAGTTAAGAGGCTGAATTATTCAAGATTCCTTGGACTTTCACAATGATGCTACAACTCCACCCATGTTTAATAACTGTCATATCTTCATAAATACAGATTAGAAACGTAAATATTCATCTCATTGGTTGATGAGATGTAAAGCATCTTTACAAGTGCTTATCCCTGTTTGTGTGATGACACAACACACAGATATCTACTACATAGACCAATTGTTTTAGGAGAATTTTATGAGTAAAATATTGAAAGTTCACAAAAGTTCTACAAGAAGGACATTACTATTGTTTTCCAACACAAAGGAAGAAACTGGACCATGGAGTTAAGTGATTTTTTTCTATTTACATGGTTAAGAAGTACAGCAATATTCAGTATTAATACCAAGTATTCTGGCTTCAGAAACCGAGCATGGAAGTTGTATGGCTCACTGACAGTTTCCGGATTAAAAATTCATCTCCACAGCTGATTGTATTTCCAGTGCAATTGGATCCAAATACAAACATATTGTGATTGCTTGCAAGTTCAATAATGGCTTTGTAAGACCTGCAATCTCCTCTTCATCCCACCACATGTGGGCTTAGTCATCTTAGCAAAGTAACAATGCTTTTCTGAGTATTTGGGTCTTTAGCTTCAAAACTGGGGCATGGTATGTAGACCTTAGGAAAAATCTAGATGTCTTTTCCTCTCTCTTGGAACCCAGGATTCTTGAGTCATGCATTGTTTACCACATACATATCTGTAGGCTGGTGATTTTTTTACAAACATCTTCTAGTTACCTCAAGAAGAACACAGCTGGAACATAACAATGAAGCAGGAGATTAGCATGTGTGAGATTCTTCTTTGTTTTATTTTTGGCTCAGTATTTACATCATAATTTTCACACACAAGAACTCTAAATAAAAAGCAAGAAAATTAGCATGAAAAGCCATTACATCAACTGTCAAGTAAATTAGTGCCATTGATGTAATTTTTTTTTAAGGCTAAGCATAGGTTGTCATGGAGATGGCATCAACCAAACAATCCCTTCTTAGCTACGGCTGACAGAGGCTGTATGGCTGGATTTATCACATTTGAGGGTATTGGCAGGAATCCAAAGAACTGCTGAGAAAGATTATTGTCTGATGAAACAATTAGGATTGACTTCCTCAAAAAGTTTATAGTAAAATATGTAAAACCTTACTCCTATATTAGATATTGCACATTTGATGTATTTTAATGCCTCCCAGGAGCAGGGAGAAATAGCAAAATGAAGTTATAGATGACCAATGCTGTTGTGTGATGAAAATAAGTCACCAAAATATTTATGTGTGGAAGAGAACTTAGCTTTAGATTGTCAATTCCTTCTTAACAGAATAAGTACTTTTTAAAATATATATATTTATATTTTATATATTTATGTAAAATATACTTACATATATAATTCTTTGAGAGATTCAAATACACATATAATGAACTTTTTCATGTTTGGTACAAACACTCCTATCCAAGTCCTCCTGAATTCCAGTTCCAGTCCACCTCCAAACTTCATGTCCTTCCTTAACCTACTAAGTACAGATAGTGCTGCCTATACATTCATGAATGTGTGGTCATTGGCCAGGCATGGTCAACCTTCCAGAGAGCATACCCCTAAGGAAAATTGACTTTCCCTTTCCTGGTACCCATCGATTGTCAGTCAGTACTCTGCTGGGGTTGGAGGCTAGTTGGTGCAACCCTCATCCATTTTTCTTCACATGATTACTGCATTGGTCTTGTGTAGGTCGTGTGCAGTCAACCACAGTGGTGTGAATTAATTTGTGCAAATAATGTTCTGCCATGCCTAGAAGATACTATTTCAGCCAAGTCCTTTCATGCCTCTTGCTCTTACATTCTTTCTGGTCCCTCTTGTTCATAGTTTCCTAATGGTAGGAGAGTTGCAACATAGATGTAACTCTTTATGGCTGAGCACTCCACAGACATGTGTCCTTTGTAGTTTAATCAGCTTTAAATCTGCATTAATGGTTGTCCACTGTGCAAAGATGCTTCTCTGATAAAGACCAAGAGCTACACTAATCTCCTGTTGTAGACATACGTGTTAAAATAGCAATATGAAGGCGGATCTCTGTGAGTTCGAGACCAGCCTGGTCTACAAGAGCTAATTCCAGGACAGGCTCCAAAGCCACAGAGAAACCCTGTCTCGAAAAACCAAAAAAAAAAATAGCAATATGATACTGTGCCCACTTAACATAGTAGATTCACTCCATGGCCTGTGAGCTACCCAGCCTCCAGTTTTTGAACTGTTACAGTAGCAGACAGGAGTTTTCTCCTTTGGATCAGGTTTTAAACCCAATCAGAAAATAGTTGCCAACACAGTATTCATGCCACTCTCGCACCTGTGGACACATCTTTTCAGGCTGGTCCCTGTATCTCATACCATTCATCCCTGGGTGAGGTTGTTGAGGAAGCTGCTCTTCTAACAGCCCACATATCAGCATGAAGTATCCTGAAAGCTAACCAGCAGGAGAGAAGCTTCTAGGTCTGTAAGAATTTGATTTCCCAAGGTCTTGTGACCAAAATGTATGGTGCTTTCATCAATGTGGCCTCATCATTCATTTTGGTGGCTCATCAAGTGTAATGGCAATAGCCCAATCTTGTTTTGGAGGTCTCTGATCAACAATATAAAGGGATATAATCCACAGCTGGTACTGGGATTTTTATATGATAAGGCATGGAATCTTGGGGGAACATAATTCCCATATAGAGGGAATTATGCATTAAAAATCACATATAGTAGGTTTCCATTGGGGATTTAAATATTATTAAAGTTAGATATTCATATCCTGACATGAAGGATGATTTTGTCATTTTTTTCAAGTTTAGTCCTGTGCCTTTATGTGTATTTAAATTCTGGACTTGTTTCTAGGATCCAGTTTTTTTTTTGTTTAGACTTTGTTTGGTTTCTATCTGTTGCCAGTCAAAAATCCTCAAGAATTTCCCATGGCCATGTGAGAAGAGTGGCAGATAGCAAATGAAGTTTGAAGTTTCAGTTCTCCAGGAGAAAAAAATTTTGTGGGTGAATTTCAGACCCTGAAACCACAGACATTGTGGATTTCCATTTGAGTCCTGTGTTGCTGGAGGCTGGACCCCTGGGCAGTGAAAAAGTGGGGCACGGCGAGAATAAAAGTTCTCATGTGAGCAAGGGGCAATTGTTTCATTCCTACGGCTTCATGATGGGTACTTCCTTTCCCTAATATACTGAGAAGGTACTTCTACTTCAGTCTCTAGGTAACACTCTCAATCTGCTAGATCCTCTTCAGACTTTCAGGTGGAAACCAGCCAATAATACCCTGAATCTATGCTTCAGTAGTCTTTACCTCTTCTGATCACTTGCTATACTTGGCCTATGACCAACACTCTTGTTTATCAATTATTGCAAGTCTTTGCCCATTAGCCCTCGATGCCTTGACAACTGTAGGAGTATAACTGTCTACCTTCTCTCCTCTACTCTCAACCAGGTCCCGAATCTGAAAGGCCTGCCACCTTGGTCTTTCTCATAATACAACAACTGTGGAGAAAGACTTTAGCCTTCCCTACTCTACAGACACTCCCTCTATCGAGGAACTGTTGATTCTCCTCCTGCTTCTCCCTCTTGATAGTCTCATCTTACCAAAACCCTCCTTTTTTTGCAAAGAAAATTTCTTCATCCAACAGAACTCAGAGCAGCAGTCTCTTGATCTGAGAACACAAAGTGCTAGGAAAGTTTGGAAAACCAGGGAGAAAATAAAATGTTGTGTAGTTTTATCTGCTTGTCATATTCTCTACTATTTCCCAACAATCCATCAAATTTAGGATATTTGGGGAGCCAGTATGTCCTCTGATATTTGAAGTTGTCATCAGCAGCCAAAATTCAGTAAGAATGACTCTTCCACATCCATTGCTTTCCTTTCTAGTGGTGGAAGCCTTCTGATGTGATATTCCTCACCTCATGTACCTTGCTGTCTGCTGTTCCAGAGGGGAAGAGGAGAGGCTTCCTTTTGATTCCTTTTTATTGATTGTTTATTTGTTAAAAGGCTCAACCATTCAAATCAAGTCCCTTCTTTATCACTGACAGAAATCCATTATTTGTAGTCTTAATTTTTTAAACAATCTTTTTATTTTATATATGAATTTATTGGTTCCTTGAGAATTTTATACAATGCATTTTTATCATATTCATATCCCCCCTTCCTCCAGTCCTTTCCAGATCACCCCCTTCTCTAAACACCCGATTTCATGTTCTCTTTATAGTTTTTCAAGCATCAAGTCCAACTTGTGATATCCATATATACGTTAATATGTAGCTTTCCATTAGAGTGGTTGACTTACCAAGGACAATACTATAGAAAACTGACCTGCCTCTACCTCTTCCTGCAGTTATCAGTTAATAATAGCTCATCAGCTAGGTATTGGACTTAATGTCTAGCTTTATTTTCTGTTTGGGATATGGGGGTCAATTGCATCTTTCAACCCTCATTAGAAAGGTTTCTTCTTGCAGTGGAATATGGGTAACCCCAGAGGCACACAACTGGTCAAGGTTTAGAGAATAAGATACTGTGGAATGCTATATAGGATATGTATGCATATGTCATATATATCACACCCCTTCTTCCCAAAGCTCAGGCATCTTCCTTCTGCAGAAAACGTGGACTCGCATTTGTTCCCCCACCTACTCACAGAGAAGAAGCTGTGATTTTTCAGAATGGCATGTACTTGATTAAAATGATGTATTTTATCCTTCCTTCCTTCCTTCTCTCTTTCTAGACTTATTCTTCCCTCATATATTACATGTTGACTACAGTTTCCCCTTCCTCCTATCCTCCCAGTCCTCCCAGCCCCATACCTCCTGTCTATCCTAGATCTGCTCCTCTTCTGTTTCCCTTCAGTAAAGGGCAGGTATCCAGGCATAGCAACCAAATATATAAAGTTACAGTAAGGTTATGCACCTACCCTCATATTTAGGTTGGATAAGGCAACCCAGTATGATGCTTGGCTTTCTTGTGGATACAGTATTGGTTTAAAATGCTTTTGTCAATCAAAGACATTAGCCACTTCCTTCTTTTAACTTTGCCAATGTTAAAAGCAGTGCTTTCATTTACCTCCTCTTTTGTCTTCCTCTACTCCCTTTCTTTGCTTTTCTTTGCTACTCCCTCACATTCTGTCTTCATTTTCTTCTTTTTTACTAATTTTTTTTTTGAAAAAGGATTATGCTATCCAGTGTGGTTTAGAACTTGCTATGAAGCTCAGGCTAACTCTGTGAACTCACAATCCCCATGAATGAGTTTCTCAGAGGCTGGGATTACCACTGTGTACAAACATGGCTGACATCATCTGTCTTATTTTTATTTATTAATTTGTTTAGAACTTGGCCATGGCAAGGAATTATTATGGGCTCTAATTTTAACAAAGCTAATTATGCACACACACACACACACACACACACACCTCATTCTCTCAATATTAACACTCTTGTGACCAGTTCCCATGTCCTCTTTACTGTACAATGGATAGCGTGAAGACGTAGGTGAAATTGTACCATATTCAAATACTGAAGCCCCAAGCTATGTACTTAGTCCTGGGTCCTTAATTCCATCATCCATAACTCAATGGTGTAAAGAATTAAATTCTGACATTATTGGAGAGAGTCACTGGACTGAGTATATAAATGAGTCTCCTTCTTTGCTTCTGGCACATCAGTATCTGGCTGTGTGAAGTCAGAGAACTCATGTGTCTAAGTATTTCATCACTAATTTTCCCAAATGACTATTTCAGTAGCATGAAGACCACATATCTATCTACACATTCTTTTAGCCACCAAGTTGCCTCGTGAAATGGCTATTTATAACTTGCTGGATTTCTAACGCCATCCAATTCAGGAGCCTCTGTTTCTTTATGGAGTTATTTCCTCATTTTTCAAAACACTGTTATGTGGATTTATAATGTTCCAAGATCATATGTCTCAGCCAGAAACCAGAAAGGAAAAACATATGAATAAGCTGTCTGGGTCTCCAAATTCTTGCTGGATTTTGGAAATCTGAATATCTACCCTTCTTGGTTTGACGGAAAAGATTTTGTAATAAAAATACAGCTGGAGGATTTGGATCACTGTGAATTAAATTGTGTATATGGGCAGAGCAATACCCTGTCATAAGTTATACTGAGGGATCCATGTCTATTTCTGAATAGATAAGCACAAATTAATCACAATGGGGGGGTGTGTCTTTCCAGTGACAAATATGTGTTCGCGTTTTGTCACAATGAAGAGCAGTTTAGAGAAGCATTTGAATGGAGGAAAGGTTTATTTTGACTCCCAGGTTCAAGGTGTGAGATCATGGTCTCCTGGCTCTGTTGTATCTAAATCGTACATACATGCATATACAAACATCACATACACACAAACACACACATACCTATGTGTGTGTCTGGATGTATATGTATGTATATTTGTTTACAAATATACTGTCTTAATTATCTCTTTTTTATTTTAAAACAATCTTTTCTAATTTTGCATACCAATCCCATTCCCTCCCCTCCTTCTGGTCCCCTGACCTTCCCCCTACCTCAACCCCCATCTACACCTCAGAGAAAATAAGGCTTCCCATGGGGAATAAACAAAGACTGACACATCACTTTGAGGCAGAGAAAAGCCACCTCCCATATATAGGCTGAACAAGGTATCCCTCCAAAGAGAATGGACTTCAAAAAGCCAGTTCAAGCACTAGGGATAAGACCTGGTCTCATTGCCAGTGACCCCACAGACTGTGACAGCCATATAAATGTCACTCACATTCAGACGGCCTAGTTTGGTCTTATGCAGGTTCCCTAGCTGTCAATTCAGAGTCAGTGAGTTCCCACTAGCTCACGTCAACTGTTTCTGTGAGTTTCCCCATCATGGTCTTGACCCATTTGCTCCTCTCTCTCTTTAACTGGATTCTAAAAGCTCATCCCAGGGCTAGCTGTACATCTCTGCACCTGCTTCTATCAGGTACTGGATATAGGTTATATGATGACAATTAACATAGTTATCAATTCTGATTACAATGGAAGGGCAGTCTGGGTACTCTCTCCACTATTGCTTAAGGTCTTAGCTGGGGTCATCCTTTTGGATTCCTGGGAATTTCCCTGGTACCAGGTTTCTTGTTAGCCTCACAATGTCTCCCTCAATCAAGATATCTCTTTCCTTGCTCTCCCTCTCTGTCCTTCCCCAA
>JAQHUG010000034.1:2277624-2297103 GCA_028555095.1 Dicrostonyx torquatus | reverse complement strand
AGGGCTTAAGCTTTATGAGAGAGATGTAATTTCACTCTGCACCTTCACAACTTTACCTCTGTATGGATGAGTGAATATGTCATAGTGCATAAATTGCTACATCTCACACACAGTTAAGCAAGGAAATTGGCTCCTGGATTGAAAAGCAAATGAATGTTATTCAAAGCTCTCTCTGCTAGCTGTCTGCACCCTATTTATCCAGTGTAAGGGTGTGTATGCAGTTATATAGCAGAACATTGTTTTTAAATATACAGATTAAAACTTGGAAAAACTAACTTTATTCTAACCTTAAAATTTTTAATTACCAAATAATGTTATGTATGTGTATGTAATAAATGTGGTGCTTTAATATATTTATACAATGGGAATGATCAAATAATATTATCTTATTTCTAGTAGTAACACATTTGAAATCACTTCTCTTAAAAATGTGAAATATATATTATTACTATTAACTAAAAACTCAGCATTGAAAATTTTGCCTTTTGACCTCAAAGCTGGTATGAAGCAGAAATTCAGTCAGTACATGTGTTTTTAGGAGGGGGGCCCGCTTGTTGGTTCTCAGCTGCTCAGTCCCAAAATAATCACACATAAACTATATTATTTAAATCACTGTTTGGCCCATTATCTCCAGCTTCTTATTTGTTAACTCTTACATCTTAATTTAAACCATCTCCATTAATCTGTGTATTGCCACATGGCAGTGGCTTACCAGCAAAATTTTGGCAAGTCTGTCCCTGGTAGACATGGCTTCTCCTTGATTCGGCCTCCTTACTTCAGTTTAGTTTTCCCCACCCAGCTAAGTTCTGCCCTGCTATAGGTCCAAAGCAATTTCTTTATTCATTAATGGTAATCACAGCATATAGAGGGAACTCACACATTGTACATGGACTTTAGTTTTACCTACTTCATATTTTGCCTACAATTTTCCACTCAGAACTGTCCGACAATGGTAATAATTTTTAATTTAATAATTTTATTTGCTCTCTCTCTCTCTCCATTTATACTATTTAGCCTTTTAGTACTTCATACATGAGTACAACATTTACATTATTTACATACTACTTTCTGCCCTGTTCAACTCTTCCTCTGCCCCCCAATGTCTCCCAAACACATGACCTCTTCTTTGGCTATTGTTAGACATACTCCCATGCATGTGTATGTGATTTTAACATGCTGAGTCCATTTAACATTGCTCCTATGTGTATGTGTGTAGAGGTGACTGCTTGTGATTGGGCAGTTTGCCAAAGCACTTGTTCCTCAAGAAGAATTACTCTGCCTATCTAAGTAGCCATCAATTGCTTGGAGCTTTCCATCTAGGGATGAGATCCTCTCACATTTCCCTTTCCATGTTGGCAGGTCAGTTGGAGTAATTATTTTTCAGACATTGTTTATTCAATGATTTTGTTGACATTTCATGTGAGCAGAACCCCTGTTATATATAGAAGACACTCTTTCAAAGTAGATGTCCTAGCCCTTTTGCTTGTATAATATTTCCTTAATCTTTCTCCAAGATGTTTCCTGAAATTAGTATACTTAAGGTTGTGTTATAGATGTATTGATTTGAACTTGGCATCACACAGTCACTCACCCTCTAATTAAGTGTTAATCACAGTTAACACATTTTGTTAAGTGTGAATTTGTTTGATTTCTATCTGCTATAAAGATAAATTGCTTAGATGAGGGTATAGAGCTAGGTATTTAGAATGAAATTGTTGTAAGAGGTGCGAGCTGTGCTCCCAGAACCTGAGAGAAACGTGGGTCCTTTTGTTCCGTCCTGCCCGGCTCCTGGCCACACGGTTAGATTATGCCCGAAATAACCACACGAAAATTGTATTAATTAAATTACTGCCTGGCCATTAGTTCTAGCCTTTATTGGCTAATTCTTGCATCTTATTTCAACCCATTTTTAATAATCTGTAAGTCACCATGAGGTAGTGGGCTTACCCGGAAGATTCAGCATGTCTGACCCTGGCGGCTTCATGGCAGCTCTCTCCCTGAATCTGTCTTCTTCCCAGCATCCTGTTCTCTTTTCCCTGCCTATCTAAGTCCTGCCCTATCAAAAGGCCTAGGCAGCTTTCTTTATTAACCAATGAAAGCAACACAAAATACAGAAGAACCCTCCTACACCATGAAATCAATGGTTGACTTCAGGTAATTTTTCAAACATAATTGGAACATGACTACAGTTGACTGCCTTTTTTTTCTTACTTATTTTTGGTTACTCATTGTAAGCTTCAGATACAAGTTTAGATAAATAGGCAGATTGTTCCTTTCACAATAATCCTTGAAATGAGTAGCTTGTCTCATTTTACAGAGGACAAGCATTCTAGTCAGAACTGGACAAAATAATATAGCCACTGACTGAGTTGTCATTTCAATGTGAATATTCTGGTACTGGAGTGTGTGTGCCTAACTGCTGCACTTACCACCTTTGAATCCATAGACTATGGTGTTTAAGACATTCCATAACAACTAGGCAGACTGTCTCCAGGGTTGAGTTCTTGGACAACACTGTAGAAACAATCTGCCACAGATCTGTGGGACTGAACAATAGTGGCTGGCTTTGGATTAATAATTTTCTGTTTCCTGCATAAGGAGCCACTTCTGGAAGGGCTGATTCCTTAGCTATATGGTGTCTATTACATTGCACAAGCAAAGTGGGTGGATTCATCCTACAGCTTCTTTCTATGCTTCCTTCTATTTGGAATTTATGCCGATTGCCAATTGCTGCACCCAATTAACAAAAAGAGCTTAATCACATCTGGAACCCAGCTGTGTAGTTCCCAGCCCAGAAGACACACCCAGGCGAAGATGGAAAAGATGACTAGCAACAGAACATGAAATATCCTGCAGTCACTTTGATGGAAGGCAGTGTTCTTAGCTAGCATTCTCTCACTGTTCCTAGGAAGGATTCTTTGAGTAGAGCAGTCGAGCTGCTTGGGAAATAAAAAAATTAGAAAGAGTCACAGCTGACTGAAGCATGATGTATTATTTCCTGTGGCCTTCCTTTCAGTGTCGTGAGAGAGGCTTTTCAGTCTTACAGGAAAGGAGAGACAGAGTTGTGACACTCAGACTAACAGGCAAGACGTTCTCAGAGCTGAACTGACAGGTTGGTGAATTATGTGTATAGTAGGCTTGCACAGAAAGATCATCAAAGAGGAAGATGGGACGTTTGGAGAGAGCATATTGCCAAAGTCATTTAGCTGTATACTTGCCACAGGCAAAACAATTGGCTGATCATCTGAACAACCAGTTCTCCCAGTATAATATACAGGTCTCTCGGATTTAGCAAAACGGGGTTTTCAAGATAAGAATTTCCATCCTTAAAACACCTCACATCTTAATAGGGTACCGTCTTTTCCTGGACACCGTCTTAAACACCTCTCTGCTAGAAGCAGTGGTTTACATTTACACAGAAGGAAATGACTGCCACTAGTAATTGGGAGGCATATCCTGCAAATACAATCACAGGAGGAGTGTGAAAATAACACAAATGAGAACAGATTAGAAGCAAGCTTATCTAGTGATTCTTCTGAAACTTTAATATGCTATAGAGCTGTAAGTGACCATTTTCAATGATCCAATTATGAGAATGATTTGCAGGCTATAATCCAATTAACCCAGCAATGACTGTTCATGAATGGAAGGCCCAAGAATCCAGTACTTGTTCAGTGCATGAGGCTGGATGTCTCAGCTGATTTTCAGTAAACAGCAGAATCTGAAGTAGGCTCTAATGCTCGTGAAGAAAAGGACTTTCTCGTGTGGGGAAGAGCAAGCAGACAAAAGGAGAGTTTCCTGAACCAGGCCCTTCCATGTCAATCACCAATTGAGAAAATGCCCCCACAGGCTCGCCCACAGGTCATTCTTCCTCCAATCTCTTAATCTGTAAAACAGAAATAGCAAATCCCTACCACAAAGAGAATTTTTTAATTGATGTTTATTGAGCTCTACATTTTTCTCTGCTCCCCTCATTGACTCTCCTCTTCCCCTTCAACTCTCCCCCAAGGTCCCCATGTTCCCAATTTACTCAGGAGATCTTGTCTTTTTCTACTTCCCATGTAGATTAGATCTATGTAAGTCTCTCTTATTGTCCTCATTGTTGTCTAAGTTCTCTGGGAATGGTTTTTTTTGCTTTATGTTTAAAAACCACTTATGAGCGAGTACATGTGATAATTGTCTTTCTGTGTCTGGATTATCTCACTTAAAATAATGTTTTCTAGATCCATCCATTTCCCCAGAAAATTCAAGATGTTGTTATTTTTTTCTGCTTTGTAGTACTCCATTGTGTAAATTACCACATTTTCCTTATCCATTCTTCGAGGGGGGGGGACATTGAGGTTGTTTCCAGGTTCTGGCTATGACAAACAATGCTGCTATGAACATAGTTGAGCACATGTCCTAGTGGCATGATTGAGCATCCTTTGGATATATACCCAATAGTGGTATTGATTTTTGACACATGTTAATGTATTTGTTACTTTTCTCATCCTCGAGCCAAACTACCCAAGAGAAGCTATTTGTGGGCTGAAGGATCACTTTGGTTTCTGATTTCAGAAGGTAGAATAGTTCCTTAGCAGTGAAAATATGTGGTTTAGAGCCTCACATCATAGCTGGAAGAGCAAGCAGAGGGTTTAGCCTGTAATCAGAGACAGGTGTGAGCTATATGGTCAACTCTTAATGGACTTCCTTTGCTAAATAGGCCCCATTTACTACAGGTTATACAACCTCTCCAAATAGAACCAATGACTAGAAAATGAGTATTCAAAAACATCAGGCCACGGGGCACATTTGACATTCAAACTATAGTATTCAACCCCTGGTCCCAAGGCTTATATCCATTAGAATGAAAAAATATATTCCGTGCAACATCAAACGTTACCATATTTTCAACAATGTTGAACTACTGAAAACTCAGTCTTTTCTGAGACTCAAGGTAAATAAACTCTTAGCTGTCAACCTTTCTAAATCAAAATATAAGTTACCTGCTTCCAATATATGACAATACAAATCAATATTTTTATTCTAAAATGCAGGAAGAGAAGGAATACAATATAATCCTGGAACAAAGTAAGAGCCAAAAACACTTTTATATCTATTATCTGTGGCATACAGTGGCATTGGCTTTGCTTCAGTGGGTGTGTGGAGTACTTCTCCTGTGGTCCTGTCATTTGTAACGTAAGTAGTCCCTTTCTTGGGCTGAAGGCTCTACCAAGTGTCCACAGCTTTATTTGGTGGCTGTTGTGCATTTCTAGGGTCTTCAAATTCTTGGAGAGTCTATTAATAATAGACTCTCCTTAGTAATCTAAGGCATCACGTATAGCTCACTCAGTAGGTACACTTAAGTGAGGAGAATCTACTACCCATTACAGGAGTCTTTCTGGGGTTTTCACTGGAACTTTGGTGACAGTAACCCATCCACTTTCATTTTTATTGAACTGAAAATTTATATATTTTATACATGATATTCTGATTATGGTTTTCCCTCTCCCAACTCCTCCCTGGTCTTCCAACTTCCTCATCCATCCAGATACATACCTTTTCTTTCTCTTTCTCATTAGAGTACAAAAAGGCATCTAAAACAACAACAACAACAGCAATAATATTAATAAATGAAAACAAAACACAATGAGACAAATCAAAGAAAATAATAGCCAATAAAAAGCACAAGAAACACTTAGAGCCTCTGAGACACAAACAGAAAATCCATAAAAGCAAAATCAGAAACCATAATACATAAAAGCATAATGTCCAGTGTGATGGCGATTTCTAGTTGTCAATTTGATTATACCTGGAGTAAACTGTAATCCAGAAACAAAGGACATACTTATGATCGGGGTCTTGAGGCTAGAAGACACCTGCCTTTAATTCAGACCTTGAGACTGGGAGACACACTTAAATTTGGGCTATCCCTTCTGCTGGATGCCTCTAAGGACAATGGAAGAAGGAAAGGTTTCTTTTTCATCTCATTACTCCCTTCTTGTCAGCACATCCATTCCTTCACTGACATTGGAGTCTATGTCTTCAGGAATCCAGCATATATGGAAGATCAGCTGAGACACCCAGTCTCCTGAGACTGAGCAGCTACTAGAATCTTGGATTTTCCATTCATAACTACTCATTGTTGGACTGCAGCCTGTAAGTCATTCCGATAGATTCCGTAAGTTCTAAGGAACAATGACTAATACACCCAGACAAGGCCATATATGAAAGAGAAACCTTTAAAATACCATTTTGTCATTTTGGGTTGTGCATCTATTTCTGTTTTTATACCCAGTGCAATTCCATTGGAGAAAACCAATTTTTTATGAGTAGTTATCAATTAGAGATAGTGTTAATATTCAGGTATCTATACTGGCCTGCCCTTGAAGTTCTGACAGGATACATCCTCAGTTGATACTACTAAGATCACCTCCTGTGCACATTCACTATGTTCCCTTTTTAAAAGGGCTCTGCCACCTCCCATAACTTTATCTATTTATCTATCTATCTATCATCTATCTATCTACCTACCTACCTACCTACCTACCTACCTACCTACCTACACACCTATCTATCTGATTCTCTCTTCTTTTCTGTCACTCATATCCCCAGACCTTGGTCTCCCCTTTCCCCTTCCCCCTTTTTATGTTCCCTTTTCCTTAAAAAAAATAAAAAATAAATAAAAAGGGAGTTCTGTCACATGACATCTTTCTCGTGCACAGCTTTTTCAATTACAACATTGGTCCACTGACAAGGAAAGACTAACCTGTCACTTCATCCTACCCATAGGCAGTTTGAGGCATGCCAGGATCCTGAAACCCAATCTCCATATGTCAGCTTTGCTTCTGCAACAAAAAAATCATTGGGCCTTTTCATCCAACATCAGTAGGATTGGCGAACCCCTTTTCTCTGGCCATTTCCCATGATTAAGGCCATGCTTTTCATCTCTCAAACCCAAGTGTCACTTGGACCTAGCCCTGCGGGCCTTTGCCTGATAACTCATTGGGTGGCTTGTACTTTCCTCATCTCTCAGACTTAAGCGTCCTTTGGGTTCAGCCCTTCAGCCTTCATGCCTCCTTCTCTCTTGGACTCATGTCCTTCGGACTCAGTGCCTTAGCGCCCCTTCCCCTTCTTTTCTGGCTGACAAGGCATTAAATGATTAAATTATCATCAACCCTCACTTGACAAAAAGCTATTGGATCTCATTTCTACCTCTGTAATGGGAACTGCGAGGTGACCACTTGCTGGTACTCCATGTCCTGATATTTCATGGGACCTTTGCAACTTTTGCCAGTAAACAGTAGTTGGAAGTGTGTATCCCATCATTCCAAGCTTTCTCTGTTCTTTCTCTTTGTTTCTAATTGGCCTTTTAATTTAACATACCTCTTTTCCCTAAATGGCAGGGCCCCTTTAAATTAATTCTTGTAACTCCAACAGTTGCTAAGCTTGAGGGCCTCCCTTCCTGGATTCACTGATCCTACCTTAAACCCTTTACGTCTCTACCTCAAGCTAATGCTCCTTCACACACAGCAACTCCAAGAAGACCCTCTTCCCTTAAGTTTCAGAGGACATCAAGATCTATCGTCTTATCTCCAGTTTCTGAAGAATGAGGCTTCATGCATATTTCTGCATATCCAAGAACACCCAAGAATTTCATTGATGTAGAAGGCCCTTGATTTGGATTGAATTTATTTTCCACCCTTTGCTGCACATATGTGTCACCAAAGAATCCACAGTGGTTGCTACCCACTGCTACCATGTTCTAATTAGCATCATTACTGATACAGCACACCAATGAGGTACTCTATGGAAGAAACAGAAAATGAAGATATCATTTAACTAAGTTATGATGCAGGGCTGAAGAGGTATCCTTGAGGTAAAACTGAAAAAAGTATACTTCTGGTCTTGCTAACTGAAAATAAATTGCTTTAGGTGGCCCTTATGGACAGACACAGAGAAAGAGGCATTTGCTATATCACAGCTGCATACTGATATACCAGAAGATGTGTTAATCTGCTCAAGTAAGCCTACCACATCTAATACAGCAGCTGCAATTGGAGTCACTACTGGATTAAATTTTTGATGGTCACTGTCATTCTCCACAAGTCATCTGTCTTCTGCACTGACCAGACAGAAGAGTTAAAAGACAGATGAGGTCTGAACCACCGCCTATGCATCTTTTAAGTCCTTAATAGTGGCACTAATTTTTGCAATTTCTCCATTTTCTCCATACTGTTTTTGGTTTACTATTTTTATTTGCAGAGGCAACTTAGTCTTTCTAACCATAACATCCCTCATTCCACAAGTCTGTGAATCGGTGTAAAAATTCTGCCCACTTATATGTGTATCTATCCTAATTATTTATTTGAGACTCAGGAAATAACAAGAGGATGTGTTTGGGGACCCACTGGACCTAGTGTGCGTCAGATTTCAGCCAAAACACCTTTAATTACCTGACCTCCATAAACCCCTACTTTAACTGGAGGGCCACAATGTTTCTTGGGATCTCTCAGAATCTGAGTCAATTCAGAATCAATATTCAATAGACTCAGGGAATTCTTTGCTTTTCCCCAGTGTACAGTTACAAGGGTAAAAGACCATAGGTCCTTCTGGAGAAGGACTAGAGAAAGGGTAGCAATAAAACTTTTAGGGATTTTTATCAAGGCCCTTCCTCAGGGGAATGTGGCCATCCCTTAGGGGTCTGCAAACTGGCTCTTCTGAAAATTCATTCATGGACTGAGATTCCCTGTTGCTATGATCCAGGCTAGTCTTCCTTTCATTTGCTTTGACAACTTTTCTGCTTATACAGATCAAACAAAATGTCAGTATCCTACTTATCTATTTCATTCCTGGAAACACCATGATTGATTAGAGAGTACCAAAGGTCCATATGAGTCATGCCACTATAAATTCACTTTGCCTATGTTGATCATTATGGGTTAGGCTGTTATGAACATGTTTCATCTATGCTTCCCAATAGCATGACCATGATTATCTTACCTTTAACAATTCAGTGTTGCCAACTGGCCCCTGTTACCTAAGGCCCCAATTAAACCTATTGCGTTTAACTCACCCAACTGAGCAGCATTGTCTCCAAGCCTAAGCTCTGGCACAAGGAACAGGCTGACAACGAAGCTCTTCAAGTGCACTTGTGTCCCTCTCACTATTTTGCATCTTACAGGTTTAGTGAAGGGCATGTCTGTCTTCTGGGACTTCCCACTACTGCAATTTCCCTGAGGCCTTAAAATCCCTTCATCATCACTAAGCGAAGGGATATCAGGCATCTCCAACTCCTTTTCAGTAGATCATCTTCTGAAAAACGCATCAGGCAACCATTCAAAGAAACTTTTGACACTTTTAAAGACCATGTTTGCTTGCTTCTACATGAAACTTGGAATCTTTGCTCAGAAATCCTCTATCAATAAACTTAGCCTGATTCAGTTTCATGTTCCTTCCATTGTCCTACACTCTTAATAACCGTTCATACAATTGTCCTCTGCTTGAATGAATTACCAAACTCATTAGGCCCATTAGTAGTATGGTGCACCTCACGGACTTTACTTTTTACCTCCCCTCTAGGAGCCTGCTTTGCCTTGAGTCTGGTGATAGGTCGAGAGGCAATTATTGGTGGGCTCTGAGTGACATCAGTATCTTTTTTCCTTTCCTTCAGAAAGTCACTATTGATTCAGCGAACTATAAAGGGTTAATTTCCACAGTCAAAGGTGAAAAGAGCAATATTTCAGGGGATGGGGGTGGGAGTATATCTTCTCCTGAGGGTGGAGAGATACGTGAGGTGGGCTAAACCCTGGACAATCTGAGGGTTCAGAATTCTCAGCTTCAATAGCGTCCTCCTACACATCCCCATCCCAAGTTACAGGAACCAGTTCTTTTTCAGTTAACACCCTTACTTTGACGACTGACACCCTCTAAGACTGGGTCTTGAATTTTCACTGTAATACAGCCAACCTCAGAATGAGGACTTTAGTTTGAGTTTTCACAACTTGAGCCCCCTTGTTGCTGGGGAGAAGATTCCCTTCCAAGGCACACTTAAAAACTTTAAACTCTTTATGGGCTTCTGGAGCGGGTCCATTTTATCACCAAGTTTATTGTTGTCTTTTATTGTATTCTGAAATGCTAGAAGTTGGTTAATTTTATTGCCAAGAGGAGTTTATCTCTCTCCTTTGTCAATTTATCTAGGAGCAACTGACCAGCACAAGTATCCTCCTTAGTTTTCTACAAACCATCAGAGGTTTTATATACAAAGTCACCAATCCATTGCTTCTCACAGTTGGTAAATTAGAATAATCAAATGTCTTTATCTCTTTAAGTTTGCAAAATAGTTCACATCATGGGCTTTTGATATTCTCTCAATAGGAGAGGCTTCTATAACTGAAGGTGTTGGCAAATTGGAAAGGTGTTCCAGATACTTAAAGATTCATCCTCATGCTTCTGTTGCTCTAGAACCACATCTGATGCCCAAATTTGTGTTAGCCAGGGTTCTTTTGAGTGACAGAACTTATGGAATAAATCTCTCTCTCTCTCTCTCTCCCCACCCAAACACACACACACACACACACACACACACACGTGTGTGTGATTACTTTTAGAATAACTTACAGGCTATGATCCAACTAGTCCAACACTGGCTGTCTATGAATGGAAGTTCCAAGAATCTAGTAGTTGTTCAGTAGATGAGTCTGGATGTCTCAGCTGATCTTCGGTATACATCAGAACCCCAAAGAAATAGGCTCTAATACCAGTGAAGGAATGGACTTGCAGGTAAGGTAAAGAGTAAGTAGGCAAAAAACAAAAGCTTCCTTCTTTCATGTCCTTATACCGGCTTCCAGCAGAAGGCATGGCCTAGATTTGAGGTGGGTTTCCCCAGCTCAAAAGATCAAGATTAAAGTAATGATTTACTACCTCAGAGATCTGGATTAGAAGCAGATCTTCCCACTTCAAAATAAGCAAAAATTCTTCACAGGTGGGCCCATCCATTCTCGGCTTTTGATCAATTCCAGATGTAACCGTGTTGACAACTAAGAATGGTCATCACAGGGTCTTATCACCACTTTATGAAAAGTAACCAATAGCCTTGGAGACAGCCTAGGCTGCTCTGAGGTTTACATAAACCCCAGTCACTTTGAGTTTTGAATACTTACAAAACTTGCAACTTATTAATCACATGGAGTCCGTTAGTAGCAGTGGCCTCCAGGTGACTGCATGGGTGAACCTGGGGACGTATTTGTCAATAGCTAAGCTTTGCTGGCACTCTAGCCAAGGCTTTTACATGGGTTTTCAGCTACATATCTTAAAGCTTTTGATGTGTGGATTCTTGCTCTCAAGACATCTTTTCTACTGGTCCAAGGAAATGTGCCTTGATTCTCTCTAATATTACTAATTTCCTTAACAATAACAGTTGCCTAATCTGCATCTGAACTCTCTGTAGTTCCCACTGTCCTCATCTGAATATTATTTTTAAGCCTTTATGCTTTGGTTTTGTTGTAAATTGTCAACATAGCCTTGATAAAAGCCTCCAGTAGGTGCATATGGGAGGAAATAGAAGGAGACATGCAGGTGAATATGCTCAAGATACATTGTGTGCATGTGTGAAATTCGCAAAAATTAATAAAAATAGCATACAATAAAAATTTTAGCTATAAATTCTCAGTTAACAATCATACTTCATCTGAGAAGTTATTATGCCTTGAAATTTTTTATGGAAAAACAACTGTACTCCTGGTACCAAAATTTGTGCTATTTCTCTAGAGCAGCTAGTTCTTTTTAACCTTCAAATGTTGTGACCCTATAATATAAAGTTCCTCATGTGGTGACCCACAATTATGAAATTACTTAGTTTCTATTTCATAACTGCAATTATGCTACTGCTATAAATCATAAGGTGAATATCTGGTATTTGAGCTCCAAAGGGATTATAGGGGTCATGACTCATAGGTCAAGAACAAGTGTTCTAGAGGAACAAAACCAACTCCTCATAAAAAGGAAGTTTGCAAGGTTTCCTTACATAATAGGAGCTTCCTAGTATAACAATTCCCATTTTCACACTTGTAACAGCTTGGTTCAAAGGAGATGTAAGCCTCAGTGGTCCCAGTCCAACTTCCTAAGGCCTAGAGACTCACTGCTGTTGAGATCATAGTGAAAGTCTGAAGATATTGCAAGTCTGAAGTCTGGATGATGGGAGAACTGAAACGGCATTTCTTTGGGCAGAGCAGCGCCTGTACATCTGTACAGGCGATTTCTTCTCCCAATTCTCCTTCATTTAAACCCAAGACGACTGAGCGGTGCCACTCACACTGAAGGCAGGTTTGTCCTAATATTTAGTTCCTAACATGTCGATCATCTCATACCCAGACATACACAGCATTGTGCATTACCATATCCTAAATGCATTCAATCTGACATGACTAATTGTCATAGCGAACAATACATTTGAAACCAGCACAAAAATTTAAATTTAAAATAAATTTCTCACTCCTCTATTTCCTTTGTTTCATGGGTGGTGAAGATAATTTTTCACTTGAGAATTAGTTACACAGTAACTTTTAGGTACATGATTTCTTTTTCACATAGATGCTCTCCAAGTAAGAGCTTATTAAGTCAACTACTTAGGAAAGAGAATGGAGATTTGGAAATATTAAAGGATGTATTCCAACTTACAGAGTAAGTGGAATAGTCAGGCTCTGAACACATATATTCTAAAATTCACTCCCTTGTTCCCTATGGAACCACTGCCTTTTATAAGGTTCCCCATATCAGAGACACTTGATACTGACTTTGACTTCATTTCTCATTCTCTGTGTGACACATGTGGCATCATATGTTCATTCCTGTTTTCTGTGTGTTCACAATGTAAAGGTTTGTGGCCATCTCAGGTGTAGAGGCCATTCTTAGCAGCTGAAGAAGTGTCTGGAAATTCAGAGTCTCAGAAATATTCCTCCAGAGCCAAAAATGGATCACGTACACATATTTGCATGTAAAAAGATGAACTCCTGTATTAAAAGAGGATTGATGATATTAAAGGTAGAAAAGAGACTGTAATAGTTTAAAATAACTAATTTTTTATCTAGAACAGTTTGTTATCCATTGAAAGAATCTAAGCAGCTGGATGGTCGGGGCATACATGTTTAATCGTAGCACTCAGGGGGCAGAACTCTGTGAGTTCAGGCCAACCTGGTCTACAAAGAAAGTTCTAGGAGAGCCAGGACTGGTACACAAAGAAATCCTGTGTCAAAAAACAAACTAAAAGAAAAAAAGAAAGAAAGAAAGAAAAAGAGAAGAATAAAAGAAAACAAAAAAGAGAAAAGCATCTAAGCAAAATGCCCACCAAATACTGGAGAAATCATTTCGTGGATTAATTATTAATAAATTAATTATGACATGCAAACGCTTTAGAAGCGTAATATTCAAATGAACATCACTCCATGCCCCCTTTTCTTGATTAGCTCTAAACCTTCTACTCAACTGATAAAAGAAACAAAGTCAAGGTAAAGGAATTTGTGAATAACGTGTTTGATGCAGGACTTACATCTACTATATTTAAAGATTTATTTGAAGTATAAGAAGACAGAGCAGCCAAATTAAAATAGGTTCCAGACTTAGACAAAATTTGCCAAAGACTTATAAAAATAAGCACCTGTAATGATACTCAATATTCTTAGTGTCCTGAAAGCTACAAGTTTAAATAGCAGTGTGGTACCACTATGCACCTACCATTACAGCCAAAGACTGACGACATTGTGTTGATAACAGTGTAAAGGACTTGAAATTTTATGCATTACTTGCAAGATTTTTGACTGATTTTATTGGACTCTATTTTTTTCTGCTCCCCTCCTTTCCTCTCCCCTACCTTTCAACCCTCTCTTATATTCCCCATACCCCCAATCCACTCAGGAGATCCTGTCTTTTTCTACTTCCTATGTAGATTAGATTCATGTATGTTTCTCTTAGGATCCTCATTGATATCTAGGTTCTCTGGGTTTGTGAATTGTAGGCTGATTTTTCTTTGCTTTATGTCTAAAAGCCACTTATGAGTGAGTAAATATGATATTTGTCTTTCTGGGTCTGGGTTACCTCACTCAATATGATGTTTTCTAGCTCCATCCATTTGCCTTCAAATTTCAATATGTCATTTTTTTTCTGCTGTGCAGTACTCCATTGTGTAAATGTACCACAGCAAGGTTTTAAAATGGCACAAGGACCTTAAAAACACTTGGATTGTTTCCTAAGATCTCATATGTATTCCCAAGATGCTGTGCCATTCTCCATCCCATCCCTCGGTTCTTATAAAACAGAATTGGAAATATACTTTTGAGCAAAGGTTTGTATACAGTCATGCACAACAGTTCATTTGTAATAACAAAAATGTGGGAATGTTTCAAATGTCCGTAAACAGGTCTATGTACTTAAAACTATGTGAAAATGTATCTCGGTATGCTGGAAAATAAATTATACCTAAGAATTTTCAATGTATGTTTCCAGAGATGTAAAGCTCTAGAAAATATCAACTAATCTATAGCAACAGGAAAAAGACCAGTGGGGAGAAGGAGGGAAATTATCAGATTTGATGACTCATGAAAACTTGGTCTTTCTAAAGTGAGGTTGTTTATAATCTTGGTTGCAGTGATAAGCTCGTGGGCATGTGCTTATGGCCTCATTCATCAAAAGGGCACTTCCGGTATGCACCCCGTCATGTGTCACAGATCTACTTCCAGAAAACAGTTAAAGCAAATATTTTTTATTTGTTAACTATTATAACTATTTAAATGCATCCATTTAATGTAATTTATGGTCATACACAGATTGTGCATATGTTATATGAAATGATCACTTTTTGTTGGTTCCTCCCCCTCTAATTACTTAAGTAGAGACTTTTCTGAACCAAGGTTTTTACACTGAGGAACGCTAGGTTCTCACACAATGCTGTTAGGAGAGAGTTTGGCTACACAATTGCTGGATTTGACTTGACATCCTGCTGAAATCTGTGGGCAAGTTCCAAAATAAGACATTTTCTCTAACCAGATGCATAAGTCTAGAAGGCATGTCACGACATAGCTCACAATTTGTTAGCAGAAGAGGATGCTAAAAGCCTAAAACATGCCTGTGAACTCTGGGTCAGTAGCAGTCATCCAAAGAATGCCTTCATAGAATCACACATGTACTCAGGCGAAGGATACAATCAATCGTCATAAAAAATGTTTTTTAAAGAGTCTTTCGGATTAGCGGAAAGAATATTCAACATGGTGTCAAAACATTAATACGTGGTAGTTAGAGTAAAATTACATTTGAAAAAACTGAATATTTGATCAAGAAAAAAATGCATATAAGATTTTTCTGATTTTGCTAAAGCTGATATGTTACATCAAATTAATTAATATATCTCACTGAGATATGAAATTAGCATATTTATAGCACTTATGACTGTATATTGATGATACCTGACATGTAATAATATAATTGGAAGTATTATTTATACTGCTAACATGAGTTATTTTAAATATCAGTTATTAATATTAACCCCTAAATAGAACCTATAGTAATACAGTAGATACTAATCCATTGTTGTTACTACACACATGGCAGTGTTACTTTGTTTGATAAATAGGAAACTATGGGCTTAAATGGTTTCACAAATTTATAGCAAGTAAGTGAAAAGTTTATGAGATAAACAAAAAATCTAAATCTCCTATCTCAGAGTGCCCTTCCATCTGAATTAATCAGGTCTGAATTTCTTGACTGAAATATGTTGACTGCAAAGTCAATATTAACAATAATAAGAATTCCCCCAAGGCTAAGTAATACATTTGGACATTATCAGAAGAAATATGGATCCTGCATAACTCCTGGGAAGTAGCTGCTGAGTCGGGTCTCCGTGGTTCAAAACCGTAACTGTTCAATCATCACTCACTTCATAGCCAGTGTGTGTTGTAGCCAGGCTAATTGCTCAAGGAAGTCCCTCAGAAATGGGCTCCTCCTGTGGATTCCTTATCATGTATGTTCTAAGATTGCCTAAGTCATGTTCTGCATGTGGCATGCTAGGAGAGAAGAAAGAGAGTATGTAGGAATGCCGTGGACTTCTCTTAGCCTGGTCTGACAGGATGGCCATCATTCCTGCACCAGAGTTAGTACCATGGCTCACCTGACTTGCTGGCTCAAAGACATGCCTGAGTTTCTAGAAAGACAATGCAACAAGGATTCTGTGGTTCCCTGTCATTTCTCCATCTCTATCGAATTCCTACTGAGTTTTCTTGGAAGGTTGGTTGGAGGACAAACAGCTGACATTCAGAAGAAAGAACAGGTTCAAGTGTTTCCTATCAAGGAGAACTCCTTGGGTGAGTGACAGCAAGTCTCTCTTCTGAATCAGCTTCCCACGTGATTCAGCCAATGAGCAGATGCAAGTCATACTGAGGACAACCATATCAGAAACGATCCAGACCCAAGGCTACAAAACCATGGAAATAAGTGAATGTTTAGTCCTCCACATTTATAGCACAAGGTAACACTTGCATTCTTCTTTCTTTCTTTCTCTTCCTTCCTTCCTTCCTTTCTTCTCTTTATTTCTTTCTCTCCTTCTCTTTCTTTCCTTCCTTCCTTCCTTCCTTCATTTCTTCCTTTCCTTTTGTCCTTCCTTCTTTCCTTCTTTTTCTCTTAGTAATATTTTCTTATTTGTTGAAACATTTTTAGGGGTTTCTTTTCTTTTTAAATTGTTTTTTATTGCACTATACATTTTACGTTTAAGATGTACTTTGATTGTGTCAATCCTTTACTCACAACTTACCCCCAGCAACACATGTCCCTACCAATTTCATATCCTCTTATAAAAATTAGTTCATATTACTTTTTAGCCCCCTAAATCAAATTAGTGTTGTCCAAATGTGCAGGGATATAGGGTTATCTGGTGGGCCATGAATTACTGACCAGCAATCACCTATTCTAATGAATATGACTTGAGTCGGGCAATGGTGGTGCACGCCTTTTAATCCCAGTACTCAGAAGGCAGAGGCAGGAAGATTTCTGTGAGTTTGAGTCAGCCTGGTCTACAAGAGCTAGTTCCAGGACAGGCTCCAAAGCTACAGAAAAACCCTGTCTTGAAAAAACAGAAGAAGAAGAAGAAGAAGAAGAAGAAGAAGAAGGAGGAGAAGGAGAAGGAGAAGAAGAGGAAAAGAATGTGGCTTGCTCTCAGCAGCAGCTAACAAATCTTAAGATCTCTTTATTTAGATGTGGGGCTTTAATAACCTTTCCCAAATCCATGCTGGAATTTTTTACCTTCTTGGATCTGTGGGGCTCTTGTGCAATAACCACAGCATCTATAATTAATTCACGTTAACAGTCATGGCATGTCCAGAAGGCGGCATTTTACAGCTGTCTTCCCAATCTGCCAGCTCTTACACTTCTTTCTGGCCCCTCTTCTGTGACATCCCTGAGCCTCAGGCAGTGGAAAGTTAATATTGATGATCCATCCACAGCTGAGCACACTGTGTCATTTATACTTGGCACTTTGATCAGCAATGAATCTCTGTATTAGCTACTACATATTGCATAAAAAGAAGCCCCTCTTATCAAAGTTGAGAACAGCGCTAATCTAAGTGTACAGACAAATGTTTAGAATAGACTTTGATAGTATCGTTCTCGTTCAAACATAAGACAAGTGAACATAGAGATTAATCAAATACTTCTAGGTAGTGCTTCTTGCTAAATCACAGGCTCTGAAAAGGTAGGCACAGAGATATACTTTGGGTGGTATGGTAATTAGAGAAATATCAGAGCAAGGGACATTTAAGTAGTGTTTGAAAGAACGGAAACAGAAAAAGTATAAAAAGCATGACAAGGCTGTCCAAAAAGAAAGATGTGTATATTCAGTGTGTGATTCCCTGGCCATGTTTATAGGTCTGCTGGTGGGCCAGTTTGCTGAGAAATTGGTGAGCAGGACTGAGATTGACAACAGATGTTTCTAGAGAGCTAATGAGGAACAAATCTTGCAAGACTATGGAACACAGCCTAGCCTCTGGATTTTAAACCTCATGTGATGAGTAATTGTATGCAGGCTCTTAGTTAGGAAACACCCTGATGAACCCTATGTTTAGAAAATTCATACCGTTTGGTTAGTTAAAGACTCTTCTTTCTTACACTAATTTTTAAAAATTTCTCTAAGAACTTTGGGACCCACCCACTCTCACAAATTTCTTCCTTCCTAGCTGTCTCAATGAGAAAATATTCAGAAGTACAATTTGCATGAGCGAGTCCTGAGACTGAGGCATGTCTCTACAACGAGTCAGACTCCTCCAGGGATCGATAGGCGGATTGCTGGGGTAGCTGTAGGGGAGCAGAAAATGTCTGTGGTTCAAGAATTTGGAGTAGACTGTTTTTAGGGACACATTGGGCCCGGGAGAAGTCCAAATTAAGTAGGCAAAAGTTTCCATGTGATACAGGCAGAAGTAGACACTGGTTTATGAGTCAGAAAATTTATAAGTAAGTACCTGTAACTTCATCACAAGAAGCCCAAATTATGAACGTATACTTAGAAAATGAGTCTGCCTCACCTTTCAGCTCTAGAACCCCAACTAGTGCAAACCTGCACAGGCCTTATCTGTGCTGTTGCTGTCTCCATGAGTTCTTAGGTGTGTCCCTTCTGCTGATTTTGAGAGCCTTCTTTCCCTGGTGTGCTCCATCTCTTCTGGCTCTTATATTCCCTCCTCTCCTCTTTCATGGCAGTCCATTATCCCTGATGGGAGGGATTTGATGGAGACATGGAGCTATTCTATTACAGACTGAGTGGTCTAAAGTGTACCACTCTCTGCTAATTGTCAAGCTATAGGTCTCTGTATTTGTTCCCAGTTGGTGCAGGAGGAAGCATCTTGATGAAGGCTGAGCAAGACACTGATCTGTGAGTACTGCAGAATGTTATTAGGAGTCATTTTATTGCTATAATAGTTTAGTAGAACAGGAGTATTTGGCTTTACCCTAGGTCCATGGGCAGGGGCTTGGTCACTCAAGTTGTAAAAGGTATGGCTTTCATCTCTTGGAGTGGGTCTCAAGTCAAATCAAGTATTGCTTGGTTACTCCCACAAGTATTGAGCCACCATTATCCTAATGTATTTGGCAGGCAGGGCAGCATTAGAGACCAAAGGGTTTGTGGCTGGGTTTGTGTTTGCATTTCTGCTTTGGTACTGTGCAGAGCATCTCCTGTCCCGAAGATGCTAGCACACAGGGTGAAGGCCTTGCTGTCAGTTTGTGGAGAGCAACATATAATTTGGCCACAGCCCGGGTTGCTTGAGCATTCCTAGTGGATCCCTTTGGCCAGCAACCCCATTAGATACAACCTATGGCTGGTACTGGAGGTTTCACTTGGTAATGTTCGGTTTGGGCCCAATCTCCCCCATTATATGCTGATTTCATTTAGACCACCATGATATCTGTATGACACATGGAGGGAAGTTTCTACTATATTAGGCTTCTTCATTGATCTGCAAATAGCCCTTAGTG
>JAQHUG010000034.1:2249149-2276673 GCA_028555095.1 Dicrostonyx torquatus | reverse complement strand
TTTTCTTTTTTCTTTATTTTAATTGAAAATAGATCCTTCTCTCATACAATACATCATGACCATAGTTTCCCCTGACTCCACTCTTCCAAACTCTTCCTCACCTACCTTCTTCCCTATATCCCTTGCCCTATGTTTCCCTTCAGAAAAGAGTAGGCCTTCAAGAGACAACAACAAAACAAGACCAAAAAAAAAAAGATACAATAAGACAAGGCAAAAGCCCTTATATTGGGGTTAGACAAGGCAACTCAATAGGAGGAAAGGAGCCCCAAGAGCAAGCCAAAAAGTCAGAGACACACCCACTCCCCCTGTTAGGAGTCCACAAAAATATCAAACTAACAAACATAACATATATGCAGAGGACCTGGTGCAGACCCTAGCAGGTCTTCGACTTGCCACTTATGTCTCAGGGAGTCCTTATGAGCCCTACTTTATTACTTTGTAATGAGAGACAAACAAGGGATTGATCTCAATGGGAGGGGAGGTGGATAGGAACTAGGAGGAGAGGGAAGGGAAACCATAATTAGGACTTTTATACAGAAGAGGAAAAAAATTAGAAAATGATACATGCTTGGAATAACACTAATTAGCAAATAAGAACACATATGTGATGATGTGAATTGTGTCACACTTCAGGACATAGGCAAACTATTGGTAGGGACCATACCCAACATGCACATGTACACACACACAAATGACTCTGTTTCCCCTAGTATCCATACAATAACCAATAGTTTCCTAATTAGAGCGGGGCTGATAGCAGAACCCCTCTCAAGCCGTGCTGGAACTTCTAACTGTTTTGTTATTATTCAGGCCTTGTGCAGGCAACTACACATATATGAGTTTCTGTGTGCAACAACTATGTATATGTAGAAGATGGCATTTCACGACTCTCCTCCTCCTCATTCAACTCTTTCCATACCCTCTCTGCAACGATCAATTACATTTCCAAATGCATATAGTAAAGTACTTTTAGAAAGACTGTCTTAAAGATCAAATGCCAATGACTTATATCTGTAAAATGTAAGGTTACTAGCAAGAGGCACACTTCTGCAATTCCATTTTCGTATATATGCCTTTGCTGCCTCATCTTAAATCTCCTATCCACAAAACAACATTTTGTGATGCGTATTTGTAGAAAATAGAAAGATATGTTTAATGATAGCTGATAGAAATTTGCTTTTATTATTTGTAAAATATGAAATATTACTTTCAAAACACACTAGTCTTTTGGAGTACTATACAAGAGTATTTATTGCTTTATGATCTGGCTGTCACACTATTATATGTGGCATATAGCAAATAAATTCTACTTTTTGCTTTTACATAGAAAACAACAAAAATACAAGTACAACTTGTCATTCTTTTTATTATGTCACCAAGCTAACTTTTAATAAAAGGCTTCCATTTGTTCTGGATTCTGATGAAAATCAAATTTTACATTTACAATTTTATACATCTAAAAGTCAGCAAAATTTTACACAGATTTTTCTCTGACTTGTACATTTCTTTTACTTTAGCCACATTGTTAAAAACTTGGGTATTGGAACCATGAATATTCTATCATAACATCTAACCTTGAATTTTATGCCACATATAATAGTGTGTCAGCCAGATCATAAAGCAATAGGATTATTTCCAGAAGACATTCTTATACTTGACAGATAGTAGCTCATTAATAACACAGTAGCAATCCCAAACCACAAATATTTATTCTACAAAATCTAGAGTTTTCTAAATTTAACTTTCTCCAAGTATAGTTAGTAATTGCATATACATTGTAGTAGTTTGAACATAAATGACTTCTATAAACTCATAAAGTGTGGCACTATTAGAAGGTACAGCCTTGTTCAAGTAGGTGTTGCCTTATTGGAAGAAGTGTGTCTTTGTGGAGTCAGGCTTTGAGGTCTCCTATGCTCAAGCTATTCTACTATTCTAGTTCAGACCACTTCCTGTAGCCTTCAGGACAAGATGTATTAACTCTCACTTCTCCAGCACTATGCTTATCTGCATGACATCATGTCCTGCCTTGATGGTAATGAACTAAACCTCTGAAACTGTGAGCCAGTCCTAATTAAATGTTTCCCTTAATAGAAATTGTTGGGATCATGGTGTCTCTTCACAACAATAGAAACTCTAACACATATATTATGTGTGTATGTTTATATATATGTGTGTGTATAGTAATATATATATACATAGAAATTTATATATATATATATGGGTATATTCACACATATAGGGATATATATTTGTATGTTTGTGTGTGAGAGAGTGAAAGAGAGGGAGGGAGAGGGATTGAGAGTTTATACAAGATAGTGACAACAGGTGCAACTGATTGTTGTTTAACTAAACACATTTAATCATGCACTGTAAGTAAGATATAGACTCTATAAATACATTATTAAGGTCATGGTGGTGTTTGAGAATACATCTGCTTGTGTGATGTTGGTAGATAATGCAGGCCTCATATAGACAACTCTCTTTTCCAACTTCTCATTATCCAGTGTTAGATGTGGCTCTTTCCTGAATTTTAGGAACTTATTCCCCATACTGGGTTACCTTGCTCAGCCTTAGAGCCAAGGGAGGATCTTAGTCCTAGTTCAGTCTGACATGCCATGCTTTGCTGATACCCATGCTGATACCCATGTTGATACCCCTTTCTGAACAGAAACAGAAGAGTGGATGGAGGGGCAAAGGAGAGTTAGAGGTAGGGAGCAGGAATAGAGAAGGGGAAAACAGCAGTTGGGATGCAAAATAAATAATAAAATTTAACTAAAAATATTTAAGTAGCTCTTTCCTACCCTCTATGGATAAGAATGTAGCTTATGGTATGCCCTAAAATTACCCTTCAAGATTTGTGTTCTGTCAAACAAATTGCATCGTTCCATAGTTATTTGTCAATCCTCTGCTCCCACACTAGCCATTCAGCCATGAACAAGCATTGTTGTCTTTAATGATTTGTCATTGTAACTGGGGACCGAAATACTAATTTAGAGAATAAAAAGACAACACAAAGAAAAACACAGTGGGCTTTCGGGTTTTGTCTCTTTATATGAGCTTCAAGTATTACATTCCCTTCCCTGTCAGACAGTCTTAATTAAGCTTTACCATCATTACAGAACAATTTCATTTACACTTGCTTAGTATCTAGATGTTATTAATAGCATTTTGTCGTTAAGATAGTCTTGCTGAAAGTACTTTATCATATACATTTGAAAGAATAAGGTATGGAAAGAGTTGACTGATGAGGAGGAGAGTCGTTGCACACAGAAATTCATAGCATGTGCGGTTACCTGCAGAAGGTCTGTATAAGATCAAAATAGTTTAAAGTTTCATCATGGGTTGGGGGAGGTTCTACTATCACCCCAGCCCTAACTGGGGACACTACTGGTAGCTTATGACTGCTGGAGGAAACAGAGTCATTTTTCTTTTCTCTCTCTGTCTCCGTCTGTCTCTGTCTCTATCTCTGTCTCTGTCTCTCTTTTGTGTGTGTGTTGGCAATGGTGGCCACCCATAGGTTGCCTATGCCCTAGTGTATGACATCATACCCATGTGTATACGGGAAGTACTAATTGGAGAAAGTGGGTTAAAAATGAATAAATAAGTAAAGTTAAATGAAATGAGTTGCAGTGATATTTAAAAAAGAAAAAAAATAGCCTCTTAATGGCGAGTTAGTGATCATGAATCTCTGATTCTAATCAAGATCTGTTGTCTTTAAGGATTTGCACATTTCATGGTCTCTGGATATAAATTCAGATAATTCATTAACATTCAAACTTAGCATTGTTTATGCTTAACTGGTCAATGCCAGGAAAATTTTTTAAAGAAATCTTAGCTTCAAAAACAGCTTAAAATAAACATTTTTCTGCCTCATTTTGAGCCATCAGCTGCCTGCTGCAATCTTCACTCCCTTTTGTGAGGAAGAAAGCAGAAAAGATATATCCAATAATAACAGTTCTAAATATATATTGTTTGGACCCATTTATTTCTTGAATATCCTAAATACTTTAAAAATATTTACATCTCGAAGCAACCTATAGAAGAACAAAACACATGTATAAAGAAGGGATTGATGTATACGAAGGTTAAGTAGCATGTGCAAGGTAATTGGAAAGAGGTTCAGAACATGACATCATGCCTGCCTGACCTAGACATTCATTCTCTGAACTACACATGAAACAATCTTATGTCTATTGAGATGAGAATCTAGCATGTTCGCCTGATAACGCCACTTTGTACTTCCTTCCCCTAATTGACCTTCAAGGACTGTCTAGCACGGCTTAGTAGCTATGCTCTTTAGAGCCTGAGCACCCAAATTTATAATTTAGCTGCACTGTGTCACGAAAGCTGAAAAGTCAACCTAAGTGCTTCTCTCAGCGTGCTCATCTGAAAAGTGTGCATAGGATTTCTCCCCTTGCCATCTGTGCATAGGAAACCTACAGCCCAGAGCACATGTTCCATCAGTGGGCTTACACAGAAATGCACAGTATGTGGGAAAGATTATGGTAGAGCTGCAGATCGTATGGTCTGACTTCTGTGCATCTCCCTGCTCTCAGCGTTCTCTACTTCATCCCTTGCCCGTGCGACTTCTTGATTTGGGTGTGATCCCAGAGCATTTCCATGGCTTGCTACATGTATTTCTCACTTTGTGAGTTCTCCCACGCTATTAGTGGCTCACTTATAAGCACCTATAGGTATCATATCTGGGCTGTGATTCAAACATCTAGGATTACATACACGGATAAATGTTCTCTCGTGTCTGCCTCAGAAAGGGTCTTGAGTCTTCATGCTAGTGCGGTTTTCTCTTCTTTTTGTGTATTGGCATCTGAATCTGTGTAAAGCAGAGAAATAAAATTCATTGTAGCACACAGGAAGTGCTAAATAATCCCCAGATGTGTGAATTGCCTGCACGACAAAGTGTGCCTGTAACTACTGGGACCAATGGTGCCTCTTCCAGGATTGATTTCTCCCTGGCTCTTCAGTAGTAGTCAAAGAAGCTTCCTTCAGACAATGGTGAAGTCATTACACCACTTATCAGGGGATTGCCAGTGGAATCCTCTCGTGTGTGGGCTTCTTTGATGACTTTCTTTGGAAAGAGGCACCAAGTTCTAATATCTCTTTCTTCTGTTCTTGCAGAGGATAGATGGAAGGAAAGTAAGATGGATTAGCACGCAGATAAGCAGACAAGGAATCTGGAGGAGAAAGAACAGGCAGGTATATTGGGATTTATTATCTTGGGTTTAAGCTAGAGAGGAGAGAGGGAGAGAGACACTTTCGCATAGAGCTTTGAGGATATGCACACCTAGAAGGAGAATACAGAGAAGGGGTGTAATTGTAAAGTCACTGTGGATAAACCAGGAAAGCCAGATAAACATAGGAGTTTTGCGAGTAAGGAGAAAGTGGCACCCTCCTTCATAGTCTCTCCCTAACGATGCATCTTTTGCTCTTTAGAAAAAAATGTATACGTCGCATGGATACTAAGGGTACCATCTCATGTTGCTTAATCAGATTGTTTAGATCTCTATTGACATATCGACTAGCTCAGAGAACCAGAGGCAAGTGAGGCTCAGAAAACATACTGAGTATGGAATTCCTAATTGTTCTGAAGTAAATAACTTAACCTAAGCCTGTTTTAACTCTGTTTGCACAGTGAGAATGTCCCCATGCTCCTCATTGGGTTATTGTAAGCAGTACAGTAAAAGTCTTACAATAAAGCCCTCAGTAAATATGAAGTGCTCTTAAGAGGTAGAGTAACACACTGGACATCTTTGTTTTCCATCAGACATGTCCCATGAGACAGTTTCTTCCTTCCAGAACATGTACACTCCACAAAGAGTCCATCTGGCAACCCTCCCTCTGCCAAGAGTTTAAAAGCAAATTGTTCTAAGGTGAACTGCTAAAAGCTAGTAAGCAAAGGTGGTCAGCGCCTGTATCTGTGCCTGGATGGACGTTAAAAGATGCCCCAGAACGAATGCGGTGTTTTCCAGGGCGAAAGAAATGAAGGAAAATGTATGACTACCTGAGCCCCCTCTTTGCCTTCCCTCCACAAACATTACACTTGACTAACGGAGCTATAACTTTGTTTTGATTTCCTAAGTGGTCTTGAGTTACCTAATATATGGCTTGCTTCCCTAGATTTTTTTTTTTTTTAGTCTACCCAGGAAAATCATGCTTAAGCCATTTTCACTGGGAACTGAGCACTATATGATCAGAAAGCGCCTGGTGGAACGCCATGATTAGAAAAGATCAAAGGCTCAGCTTCATCCCTGTTGCCTGCTTTTCTCCTCTACTTTGTCTTTGCCATCCGCTATCTGAACCAGACTAAGCCTAGCTCCCCAGGGTTTGCACCTTCTGGAGACATGGCTTGCAGGTTTTCCGTGGCCCAGATCACAGTCCCTAGGCCGAGTGTTCTGCCCGCTCCCTAGAGAGGACCTGTGCCTGCTCGCTGCAGCTGCTGCTGCAATGGCCTCTAGGACTGAACAGGCTAAAGGCAGTTTGTCTCTGAGCCAGCCTTTCCTCAGCACACTGAGTCATTTCAGACTCACGCCTGGCCAAATCCCTTAGCAAAACTGTGCGCCATAATGTGTTGGTAAGGATGTTTGTCATTAGGGCCGACCTCAGTTTAAAGTCTGGCTCTTTATCTCTCAGAACCCCACATGTCTCCCTGTAAATTCGGGATATTGGTGCCGACCTCTAAGCAAGGCCATTAAGACTCAAAGAAACAACGTTTAGAAAACCCACAGAAGAGTACCTGGCCACAAAGCTCCCGATAAATGATTACTCCATCTGCTGGACCTTTCAGTGATTCTTATTGTTTGAGAGGTCTGTGCAAAACTGACACACTAACTCTTCTGGAAAGTGTTTCCAACTGCTCAGCCACAGCCGCCTCCAACTTTCCTTTGGATTCAAACCCCAGTGAGGAATGGAGGATGTTTCCTTGGATTAGCAGTTTGGAGCCAGGCAAACCTCAATCTTTCCCACAAACACAGAGAAGGGGATGTCTGCACCCAGGCTAAATAGCAAGAGACAGAGTGGAAAGCTTAGCTTTCTGCACCATGGATGGAGTGACACAGTAGAGACATGTTAAGATTTCTCTCTTTCCTTTTCAAAACATTTTATTCTTAAACTATTATTTGTGTGTGTGTTTGTGTGTGTGAGAGAGAGAGAGAGAGACAGACAGACAGACAGAGAGATAGACACACACAGAGAGAGAATAAGAGAGAGAATGAGAGAGACAGACAGACAGACAGAGAAATAGACACACACACAGAGAATGAGAGAGAGAGAGAGAGAGAGAGAGAGAGAGAGAGAGAGAGAGAGAGATTGTGTGAGTGAATGCCACTGCGTTTTGAAAAGCCAGAAGAATTGTCAGATACTTTGGAACTGGAGTTACAAGTGGTTGTGATCCACTAACACGGGTGCTGGGTCTCAAATTAGTCTTTTAGAAGAGTAGTAAATGCTCTGAGTCCCCAAACCAATCCTCCAGCCCCTCTATTTCTTTTTATTTTCATTGAAAAATGTTATGCATATGTTGTGTAAAAATCATGTTTTAAAATTGAAGCATATATATACATAGGTGTGTACATATATGTGCGTATTTATGTGTATGTATGTATATATATATATAATATATTGAAGACACACACACCTACACATATAATCTCAACCCTCAAGCAGAGTTCCAATATTTTCAAACTTGAAACGGGGGAGTGATTTAGAATTCTGGTGGCCGTCTCATTTTACGTTGCCAGTTTGCTTCTATCTTTGTGGTCTCCATACATTTTCTATGTTAGGACAATCATAAAATAAAATTGAAGCAGACACTCTTTTCACATTGCAGTCAATTGTCATTGTCAATTTGCCAGGCTCTCCAGCTGTTCACTCCTATCCAGACACTATATACAGAAAGATGCAGATTCACAGAGTAATTTAAGGAAGGATGGCAACACTCAGCTCCTTCCTCTGGGTTACTTGCTCCTCAGGCATGGCAGAGGCAATATTTGCCTCATCCCTAAGGATTGATTGTGCTTATCATACTTTGTAGACAAGGAAGTCATCCCAAGGAAAGTAAAATTTCTCCACAAGGTGTCAGAGATGTTAACAGCAAAAACTGCTTCAAAATTTATCTACTTGAATCCAGACTTCTGGTTCTTGAACAGTTAACTCTGAAACCTTTTCACCTATTTTATTTCATTATGTATCTATTTACCTATCTATCTATGTATCATCTGTCATGTATTTATTCATCTATACTATCTTTATTTTCTTTCACACCCTGAAGGATACTGAAATGGGTCACCAGGGACGTAAACCATTTGTCTGATCTCTTTCTTAAGTTTATGTCCTCCATAGGAGACACTCTTGCCTCTACTCCACTTTCCCACTGTACCAAAGGTACTTGGGAAGGAACTTAAAAACAAAATATGGAACTTATACCTCCAATGATTTTTTTTCTCCAAAAGTAACTGAAGCCATTTACAGTGGGTTATGAGAGAATAAACCTACCGGGGATTCATGCAGAAGGAAACAAAGCTCATAGATTTTCATGAAATCTGTCATCTCTGTATTTTAATATTTTTTATAAATGCAACTTGATCTTGATTCCTATTTATAAAATATCAGACTTTGGTATTTAAAGCATATATGAGTCAATCAGTCACAACTATTATGAATCAAGGGCTTTCAAAGACCATTTTATACTGTGGATATATTTACATTATAGATAATAGTATTTAATTCATCCTTGTCTTCAGAAGACAGAGTTTTAAGGAGAAGATGGCATGCATTTTTCTTTGTTCTGAATATAGCATAGTGCCTAGCACATAAAAAAGTGAAATATATTTTGCCTCACTGAGTGGAAACATATAGATTAATATCATCACTGTATAACTCAGGAATCTAAAGGAATATAGTAATAATGGAGTTTTGATAGGCCACTGGGAGCCAGATATCTGTTTAAATATTATTTCTGGACATGTCTATGAGGATGTTTCTACATTAATAAGTGCATGAGCAACCTGAGTAAGTCATACTTCTCCCTGCAGTGTGGGCTGGCTCCATATATCTTGCTGAAGGCCTAAAGAGAATAAAAGGATAAAGGAGAAAGTACTTTTTTGGAATGTGGCTAATGGTGCCTGCATTCAAACCGAATGAATGATGTGAATTCAAACCCCCGAACCTACATGGTAGAAGAAACCAATTCCACAAGCTCTCTGGTGTCCGTGGGTGTGCCATGACACATGTATACAAAAGCAGGGGTAGATGGTAGGTGGGTAGACAGACAGACAGACAGACAAACAGGTAGATAGATAGATATAAAAGAAAGGAAGGAAGGAAGAAAGAAAGGAAGGAAGGAAAATATTTAATTTTTGCCTGGTTTATCTTCAAGCTGGGAATCGGTCTTTTTCTGTCTTTGACTCAGACGTGGACTAGATCAGAACATGCAACTCTGACTCTCCTAGCCTTCGGGCCCTAAGGTTTGGACTAAATTGCTACCTCCAGATCTTCTGGACTAGATTTCAGTTTCATTGACTTTATTGAGTCTGTGTTTTCTTGCTTCAGCCTTCGTGTTTATTGTGCTTCCTTTTTCTAGTTTCCTGTGATGGGAACTTAGATTATTAATGTGATAATTCTCTTCATCTATAGTGTAAGATTTTACTGCTCTGAACTCTCCCATTGAGACATACTCAACCTGCTCCTTCAGCTGTATGCACCAATTATGTCCTAAGATCTTTTCTTTGTTAGTTGTTCAAAAAGTAGTACTCGACTTACAAGTATATAGAGATTCTCCTGTGGTCTTTTGTTATTTACATAAAGTATGATTATATTAAGAATAGTGACTACTGTAAGTTTTTCAGTTACTTTAAATATATTGAGGGGATTTTTATAGCTTAATATATTGTCAAAACTGGTGAATGTTTCATACAAGCTTGAAAGGAGTATTTTATAGTGTAACAGGAATAATAAAAACTCAGAGACAAATGTAGGGGTTAAACCTGAAGATCAGAGAAGCAGAGCAGTAAGCCACTGGAGAGATCCTTTATTGCTACCAACGTTCAGACCGAAAAGGGCTGTCCTCAGACTACCTGGACTGCACTGGGTCTCCACCAAACCTCAGACTCCACACTCCAGGGAGTTCCTGTCTCTTCCCCTTTTTATTTCTCTCTTCACCCAGCCCTATCACTCCTGTCTCCACCTCCCAAATTCTGGGATTAAATGTGTGTGACTCCCAAACATGGGAATTAAAGGGATGAGTCACCACCACCTGGATCTGAATCAATCTTGTGAAACCTATGGTAACCCTGAACTCACAGAGATGCATCTGCCTCTGTCTCCCGAGTTCTGGGATTAAAGGTATGCTCCACCACTCCATGGCCTCTCGTGGCTTAGCTTTGCACTCTGGTCTTCAGGCAAGCTTTAGTTATTAAAATACAAGTAAAGTATCACTAGACTGCACTGCCGATTGGTAGTCATGGAAAGATAGTGTGTTTTCCTGCTGACCTGACTAATACTGCATATGTGGAAAGTGGTATTGATATCTGCCACTATTGTCTTTTAGTTCCAGCAATTATGATATCTCTGAATTACAAACATTGGAATACAAACTTCAACTTTCCAGTGGCTGGTACAAAACTCAACACACATCCAGTAGAAACTACACTTCCCATATTGACTCTTGGCATTTCCCTGAAGGTAGCCCTACATGGAAAGTCAGTCTTTCTTGGAAAGTGGCAATCACTAAGGCGAGTTGTGGCGCTAAGCTCCAGCTTCAGTAAATACTGTAGCACTTACAGCTTTCTTCATGAGGACACGATTCTTTCTGTAATTCTAGGGGCACTTGTGTTGTTTTGTGGACTTGGAGTTGTATTATTTTGACCCACTTATGTTGAAAACCATTTTTCCCAGTGGATAATTGTCATTATTGTTGCAGGCCTTCCTTTTAGTCTATGCCAATTCTTTTGATCTGAAGTCTGTTTAATTTGATGCCACCAGAACTCCTTCATTTATGGATAGTACTTACAAAACCTGTCTTTATCATTTATTGCTTTACCTCCGACTTACCTATGCCACCAAATTTGACCTGTGACTCTGAAGTGTGTCCCACTCTTCCTTTTGCAATTTCCTCTGCTATATTAATGGTATGTTTAAACCATTTATAGTTATATTGATTTGCTAGTATCTTTGATTGCCATATGTTTTTGTTCTCTTTTTCTTACTAATTTTATTTTTGTCTTTGCATGCGTTACCTAAACTTTCTGATGTACCTTTCTGTATCTGTGTATATTATTTCTTAGTATATTGCCATACGGTCTTTACTTATTACGTGCTCTACACAATACAATATACCCAAATGACTTACCACCATTTTTTTCTGACATAAGCATTTTTATTATTTCCAGTTAAGTATGAAAACTTTTCTTTTAATTATTTGCCTTTGTCCTCATTACACACAAAATTCTTTAAGTGGGTCAGGTGACACCACATAAATCACCCTAATTATCACTTATGACTTGGTAAAATCATAAGGAAAAGGCTAGCTTGCCATACAAACATGCATTTCTGATATTGCTTTCCCTCTTTTTTCATTCCAGATTTTTAATACTTATGTTATTGTTTCCCATTTGAAAATTTTCTTTGAACATTTAAAGAAAGATCCATTAGTAACAAATTCTTTCAGACATCCAGTGCTGAAAAAGTCTTTATTTATCTTTTATTCCTGAAGGATGCACTTGCTTAGATTTACAGTTCATAGTTTACAGATTATGTTTTCATTCACATGACATGATATTATGCCCTTTGCCTTCTAGCTTCATAGCTTCAGAATAGAAACTTCTGGTTAGTCTTCCCCTAAGGATAATCCTGTTTTTCTTTCTGTTTGCTCTCAACATTTTCCATTACTTTTCATTTGCAGAAATTTAATTGTGATAGATTTTGATGTTTCTTGGGATTTATCCTATTGCGAGCAGTTTTGAGTTACATAATTTTCACTTGGCTCTTCTTATAATCCATTTCATTGTTGAGATTTTACTTTTTTATTTTTTCAAGATGATTAGAAAATGATTGTTGAAACATTTCTTGATTGTTTAGAAATTCATGTGAGAAAAATTTCAACATGGACCTTTTTGTGTTGATTTTATTTGATTATGTTTTATATTCAATACTAGACTTTCCTGGATCAGGGTATAATGAACGATTTCCTGAATATTTATCTTATTGTGTTAACAGAATGTGGGTTTTATTTAATTTATTTTTTACTTTTTATTTTTATTTTATTTTATTTTATTTTTGGTTTTTCGAGACAGGGTTTCTCTGTAGCTTTGGAGTCAGTCCTGGAACTAGCTCTTGTAGACCAGGCTGGTCTCGAACTCACAGAGATCCACCTGCCTCTGCCTCCTGAGTGCTAGGATTAAAGGTGTGCGCCACCACCACCTGGCTTAAATTATTTTCTTTTTAAAGCATTCACTCATTCTGTTTCAGTGTGCCAGTTAGGTCCTTAACTACACCTTCCACCATTACTGGGGACTGGATCTTTGGGTGTTGTTTCAGTCTGTTTCTTTGACTTGGTGTCATGGAGACTTCCTATAGCCCCTCAACAGCAGTAGAAGAGTGAAGAAAAACATTGAATCTGGACATTCCTCCTGAACATTCGAGGAAACGTTCTCCATGCTGTGGATATTTGCTATTGCATAATTCTCAATGCTGATGCCTCTTCCTATATATTTTGTCTGGTGATGCATCTGGTCACACGGTTTGCAGGCAACGCACTTGGCCAGGCAGTTTCTCTGAGTATTACCTGTGGAGGAGGTCTGAAATCCGAAGAAGGGGTATACTTCTTTTTGTTTGTGTACTATCCGCTATTTTTTTTTTGAATCCGATCCCCCTTTGTGGATATGCGAATTTTGAAAAGTGTTGTTTACAGAAGGCAGATCTAGTAGAAGAAGAAATCAGCCCAGATACCTCCAGGGCTAATTTGAAGACTGAAATGCCTATCTTGGGTCACCTTCTACTCTTGGATATGTTAGGGTTTTGCTCTTCTGTTTCAATTCTTTAGCATTGCACAGAACATGCGTTCTCTTTCAGCTTTTTTTCTTTAACTTTTGTTGTTCTCTCTTGAATTATTCTGTAATTAGTCTGTATGCTTGACTCTACCCTTCATTTCTAAAAGCCCTTTAATGGTTATAGAGTCTCAGACCTGCATAAAATCAGGTCTTGCTGAGTCTGTGGTTTACCAGTCTTTGCATATCATTTACATAATACGCTATTCCAATTTGACTTTAAGAGTTTCTATTTGTCAACATTTTTCCCTCAAATTGAAAATAGATTCTTTTCTCATGTAATACATTATGAATGATTAAGGTTTCTCCTCCTCCTGTTCCTCCTAGTTCTTCCCCACCTCACCTTTCAATCTGATCCACCCCCTTTCGAACTTTCGTTAGAAAACAAACAGGCTTCTAGGAGAAAATAATAAAGTAAAATAAGTTAAAACAAGCCCTGATAGATAAGAAAAGGACAGGAAAAACATATAGTGCAAAAAAGAAAAGGAAACAAAGCCTCAAGAAACAGATATAAACGCAGAGAGCCATTCATTCAGATACTCCGAAATTCCAAGGAAACACTAAACTGAAGCTAATGATGTTATACAAAGGACACGCACGGTACAAAGAGAGAAAAAAAAATACAACTTTGTTTATTTTTATTTTTATTATATATTATATAGAATATATTATATACCATAATAAAAAAAACAAAAATAAAAAATTTAAACAAAATGCAAAAATTTTTTAAAAAAGAAAAAAACCCTAGATGACATCACGAGTCAAGGAATGTCCCATAATGCTACAGAGTTGGTTTTCTCTCAGTCGTCTGCTGCTGTCTTGCTGTCTACTCTTCAGAGTAGTTTGTTTTGTCGGTGAAATAAAACTAAAGCTGGCCTAAAAGGCACCCATCACAATCCTCAGTTCTTTGCAGGTCGTTTAGTCAGATAAGGGAGTGACTGGGAGATCAGGGCTTTCCTGCAGAACTGGGAAGGAGTTGACCAGAAAGTTGGCCTCCAAGGCAGGAAGGTCCAGAGGAAGTCCAGAGCTGTTTCCCAGAGACTCCATCACAGCGGCCTGAGCATTTCTTGGGGAATCATCCTTGCCAGGCCCAGTTAGACTTTGATCCACGATTCTATTGGAAATAAGAAGTCCTGTGGAAATAAGAAAGTACTGGATTTTGAATGTTCCTGAGTACTACCAATAACAACACATTTTTAAAAACATATGTCATAAATCAAGAGGACTTTCTAGGGTACAGTCAACACCTGGAAAGGTCACTCATTTGAAGCTCACAGACTGACTCATTTCCAGTCCTTGAGATCCAGGGCTGAAAACCAAGATCCCAGAATGCTGAGGTGAGCACTCTTGACCCTGTAGAATCTCTCTGGGGTCCTAGGGAAAACAGTTAACACTGGGGAGGAGGATATGGGACAGAATGTTTTCCCCACACAGAAATAAGCATTAGGAGTTGGTACCTGAGGGATGCCCTCCATCCTGGCTTCTACTCTCTTCGGCCAGTGCCACTGTAGCTGTTGAAATTCCAGACTCTTTCCACTGCTGCTTTCTGAACAGAAACAACAAAAGATTAAACTATTTTCATTATGTTCCTATAATAGAAATTTCTTAGGAGCTGGATTATATAATTGCTGCAAACACACAGTATGGCAGTATTTGTGAGAGAGGCTCAGGAAAAGCAGCAGCTAGAACCAGCCTAAAATATAGAATAAGATCGCTCTTAAACAAATAAAGACAAAACAACACTAAATTTGGGTAAAACTAAATTTTCATTTGCAAGTGGTTATCAGTCGCATATATCTTCTTGGTTACTGATGGGAACCTGTGTCCACAAGTTTTTCAGCACAGGCACACCATCTAGTATGGACCCATATAGGTCCTATGCATGCTGCCTCATTCCCTGTGAGTTCATATGGGCACCAATCTTATTGATTTAAAGTGCCTGGTTTTCAATAAGTCTTCCATTCCTTCTGGCTCTTATATTCTTTCTGCCTTTACGTCTACAGGGTTCCCTGATTCCCGAGGGGACAGATTTGATGGAGACATCTCTATGTCGTTTAGAGCTGAGCGTTCCAAGGTCTCTTACTCTTTGCATAACGTCTGATTGTCTGTTTCTATATTTGTTCCCACGTGCTGCAGGGAGAGGAAACTTTTCTGACATTGGCTGAGAAGGCACTGATCTATGAGTATAGATGGTCATTTGGAGCCATTTTATTTCCTTTTTTTTTTGGTAACAGTTGTATTTGATTTTATCCTTTGTGCCTGGGCTATTAAGACTCAGATTCTTGGTCTCCCAAGGTGAGGTTTAAGTCAAATGACATATTTATTGATTACACTCACAAGTTTTGTGCCACTGTTACACTGGTCTGTCATACAGGCAGGACATCAATACAGAGCAAAGGGTTTGTGGTTTGGGTGGTGCTTATGTGTCTCATTTGTTAGCCTGCAGAGTAACTTCCTACACCAAAGATTTAGGTAACAGTGAAGGATCTACCTAGGCACCAACTTGACTTCATGATCAGTGACTAGTATTGGGTGTTGACCTTGCTGCCAGTTTGTGGAAAGCCACCTACAGTCTTGGCAACTTCCTGGGTGGTTTCCTAGTTCCCTGGAGACCCCTTTTGCCAACAATTTAATTAAATTATTACCCATTGCCTATATTGAAAACTTCATTTGGTGGCAAGAGACGTCCAGTTTGGGCTCTGTCTCTCCCATTATTTGACAGTTTCATGGAGATCACCTTCATATATGCATGTGCTTTAGGAAGTTTCTACTGTAATAGCTTTCCATACTACCCCTCAAGTTGTCCTTAATCTTAGCTATCTCTGCCCATTTTCCTTGCCTCACCCCCCACTCTCCCTTCCAGTTTTTATTCTTTCATTCCAGTCTTCTCTTCATGCACAAGTAACTATTTACTTTATTTCACTATACCAGGGATATATACTGACGACCCTGCCGCAACTAGTCTCTTCCTTCAAATCTAAACTCTGTGGCTCTAAAGATTGTTGTAGCTTTGCTTTCATTGACTTAACAACTAGTATCCGTGTACAAGCAAATGCACACCATGTTTGTCTTTCTGTATCCAGGTTACCTTACTTAGAATTTTTTTATATCTCCATCCATTTATTTGTAATTTTATGGTTTCATTTGAACAGCTGATTATTACTCAATTGTGTAAACGGACCCCATTTTATCCATTTATCTGTTGAGGGGTATCTAGGTAGTTTTCAATTCTGGGATATTATAGAGAAACAGTGAGCATGAGTGAGGCAATGTCTCTGTGGTAGGATAAATCATCTTTTTGCTTTAGGCCAAAGACTGGTATAGATAGATCTTGAGGTAGCTTGATTCCCTTCTTCCTGAGTAAGCTCCACACTGATTCCCACAGTGGCTGTACAAGTTTGCACTCCCACCAGCAAAGGGTAAGTGTTTGGCTTCTTTTACTTCCTTGCAAGCATGAGTTGTCATTTACTTTATCCGTATTAGCCATTCTGATGGGTGTAAGATAAAAATCTCAAAGTAGTTTTGATTTGCTTTTCTATGATGGCTAAGGATATTGAACATTTCTTTTGGTGTTGCTAAGCCTCGTGAGTTCCTTCTTTTGAGAATTATCTGTTTACATATGTATTTTAATTAAGTTATTTATATCTTATTGATATCTAGTGTTTTGAGATCTTTATGTATTTTGGATATTAGCCTCCTATCTGTTGTGGCATTGGTGAAAACCTTAATTCTTTTTTAATTTATGTGTTGATCTATTTTTCATTTAGTAGTCAGTCATTCAGCATCCATGTGTTTGTAAGCTTTTTGCTGTTTCTCTTGTTGATATCCAGCTTTAATCCATGGCGGTCAGATAGCATGCAAGGTGTTATTTCAATTTTCTTGCATTCTTTGAGACTTTCTTTGTGACTGAGTATGTGGTTACTTTTGGGAAAAAAAGTTTCATAATGTTCTGAGAGGAAGATACATTCTTTTTTTGTTTTGGTCAAATATTCTGTATATATCTGTTAGATCCATTTGGTTTATAACTTCAGTTAGCGCCAGCATTTCTGCTTAGTTTTATCTGGATCACCTGTCTATTAGCAAGAGTCTGTCAGTGAAGTCTTCCACTGATATTGTGTGACGGTCAGTATATGATTTAAGCTGTAGAAGTGTTTCTTCTATAAACATAGGGTACACTTTGTTTGGGGTATCAGTGTTAAGGATTGCAATGTCATCTTGGTGGATCTTTTTCTTTGATGAACATGTAGATTTCTACCCTATATCTTCTGACTAGTTTTATTTGAAGTCTATTTTTTTTTTCAGAAATTAGAATGGGTACAATTTACTTTCTACGTCTATTTGCTTAGAATATTGCCTTCCATTATTTTACATTTAGATGAAGTCTATCCTTGATGTTAAGATGTGTTTCTTGGAGGCAGAAGAAAGATGCATCCTGCTTTCTCATCGGTTCTGTTTGTAAATGTCTTTTTATTTTGAAATTCAGAAAATTGGAAAAATTATTTTCCAGTTGATGTTGGAAGGTATTATGAGCATTGTTTGTAGATATCTATGATTCTGTTGTAGAGTCTCTCTCTCTCTCTCTCTCTCTCTCTCTCTCTCTCTCTCTCTGTGTGTGTGTGTGTGTGTGTGTGTGTGTGTGTTTGTGTTTGTGTCATCATTTGGTTGCAGGTCTGGTGGTATTTTGGGGGTGTGCTTACCCTTTTAGGTTGGAGTGTTTATTCTAGAGCCTTCTATAGGGCTGTATTTATAGATATATATATTGCTCAAATTTAATTTTATCATAAAATGTCTCATTTTCTTTATCTATTTTGATTGAAAGTGTTGCTGTGTATATGAGTCTGGACTTTCAGGTGTGCTCTCATAGATTCTGTAGACTATCAGTCCAGGTATTTTTGGGTGTTAGAGTGACTGTTGAGAAGTCAGGTTGTATTTTAAAAGGTCTGACTTTGTATGTTACTTGGAATTTTCCTTTGAAGCTTTTCATATGCTTTCTTTGTTCTACATAGTTAGCGTTTTAGTGATTATGTGATGTGGAGACTCTGTTTTATGTCCCAGTATATATGGTGGTGTTTATAGATCTCTTTCTTTAGATTAGAGAGATTTTCTTTCATTATTTTGCTAATATATTTTCTGTGCTTTGATGACCTATATTTCTTCTCCTTCCTCTATACTTAAAAGTCAAAACATTTTCACAATGTTCTCTGCCAGGATTTTTTTTCTTTGTTAGATTTAATATTTTCCTTCACTGAGTTATCTATTTCTTCTATCATACCTTTAGTGCCTGAAATTTTCTCTTCTGTCTCTTTTATTTGTTGGTGGAACTTCCTTGTGAGGTTCCTGTTAAAGTTCCTAGATTTTTTCATTTCCAGATTTCCCTCGATTTGGGTTTTCTTTGTTGATTCTATTTCCATGTTCAAGTCTTGGGTTGTTTTCTTCACTTTATACCACTCTTTGAATTTTAGAGGTTTCTTTTAGGGATTTCCATATTTTCTTCTTTTGGAACTCAGTCTTACTCATCAATGCTATTTTCAGATATTTACCTTTGTGCTCCAGCAATGTTGTAATTCTCAGAGCTTGTTGTAGTAGCATGGATGGGCACTAATGGAGTCATGTTCTTATTGTAGTAGGTTTGAGGGCACTAGTGGAATCATATTCTCCTTGCATTTATTGATGATGTTTTTATAATGCTCTCTAGGCATCTGGATTTGGGATAATTGCAACTTTTGGTGCTGATATCTGGTTTTGTCTTTGGTGTGTGTGTGTGTGTGTGTGTGTGTGTGTGTGTGTGTGTGTATCTATTCACTTTGATTTCCAATGCCCTCTCTGGATCTTAGGAGTGGATAGTAGCTGAGTATTGCTTGGCAGAAATTTTTCTATGATCCTACTTGGTGTGGCCACTGCATGTTCTGGAAAAAAATGTGTTTCCAGGTACTAAGAGCTGTGAGTTAGGGGTGAGGATGATCTATAATGAGGTCTGAGTACAATAGACTGAAGGAAATACAGTGTTCTACAAGGATCTGCTTAGTCCCAGAGTAACAGAGGAAAAGAGTAAGGAAAGGACACAAGGCCTCTGCTGCAGAGCTAAGAATGGACTAGGGATTAGATTTGGAGGAAAGGAAGGAGAGTGAAGATCTGAAGTCCTCCTACCAGCTTTGGAGGACTACTTGCTTCTTCTGGCAAACTTGGCTGCCCAGTTCCTAGGGTCTTCCTGATGCATGTATGTGGGGAGGGAAGCTGGAGATGATCTATGCAATGCACTGGAGATTGGGACAGAGTGGGGGAGGAGGTGGAGCAAGTGATCTGCTGCAGAGTTGAAGGTGAGACTATGGGATTGAATTTGGAGGAGAAGAGGGAGGGTGGAGATACAGAGGCTCCCTCCTTTTATGGCTGGAGTGGTCTCTGGGTTCCCAAGGAATGTCACTTGGAGTTGGAGACGAGTATTAAGGCATGAGTGGGGGAATAAAATTTGGAGAGGAAGATCTGTGCGATCCGCTGGAAGTGGGAGCAGAGAGGAAGGGAAGGCCACACCAGCTGGACTGCTTTGGAGCTGGGGATGTGATTATTGAACTTGGAAGACAGGAGGGAGAGATGAATATCTGACCAACTCCCTTGGCCAGAGTAGCCTGTGACCTCCCAGGGATTCTTTTTTAACCAATTTCAATCAGTGTACTTTAGTACAGTTTTCTTTACATTGCTTATGAAGGGAGTTTATTGGTTTTTACTGCCAATGGATGTAATTAAACACATTACATAATTCCTCAATGTTTCAATTTTCTTACTTGTACATATTTCTTCCACAGAGGATGGCTTGAAACACAAAAATCTACTAGATAGATTTCAGTACTTTGAACATTTCTGGTGTAATAGAAAATCACTAAGCGAAGGAGAAAACTTAAGCTTAGAACAGTCAAGCTGCACACCCTAGTTGATTTTTGTTAAAGCAAAGGATTGGAGGTTTTCACACAATTCTGTCTTCAAAGCCTGAGTTAATTTTCTTAGCTTCAATGTTTTTCCAAACCTGAGTATTAGATATGCCTCTTTTATAAGAGACAAATGTTTTGTTTAATACCAGTTTTTTTAAACTGAATTTTATTGGACTATTGCTAAAATATGTAGAAATCTAAATCTACTTACAACTTCTTATGCATGCAAATTATTTAAGCGTTGAAATGCAACCACATTTACTAATTAAATGCAGACAAAACTGAAACTGAGGACAATCCAATTTAGTAACATTTATTTAATACGATGGATGCTGTTCTCCCTTAAAAAGAAAAACCACTCACAAATGAACATGGCAGTCACTTTTAAGGTTCAAGCTTTTTTGCGGTCACCATGCCCAGGCATCTGTGTGCCATGGGATCACTCAGTTTTTCCACCATTCTTCACTGTTACAACGCGAGCCAAACCATAACATGATGTCATCTGGCCCTCACTTCTCAGAAATTCACCATTTTCATGGTGAGTCCGCCTCCATTTTCCCTCTCGCTTTAACCTACGTGCTAGTAGACCTTCCTAGGGATGGCAAGCTCAAAGCATAAACGCCACTGGTGTCTACAAATTTGGGCTATTCATAGTTGTGAGCTTGTCATCAGGTGCTGACTACACTTTCATAAGTCACTTTAGATTGTCTTTGATTATATAATCACCAGGTTGACAATTCTCATGGACCCAGGGGGAGTACACACACTGCCCCCCAGAGAACCTGAGACCTTAGGAAGTTCTCAGTTGCCCTTTTCCTAAGTTCATCAAGTTGTTGACCTTTCTTCATTGGAAGGAACAGTAGTTTATGCCAAAAAATGACTTAAAATGATGCTTGAGTAATGTTAAAGTAGAAGTTGCTGGAAGGAGATAAGAAGCTAAATTGATTTGCTTTATCGTATGCTTGTGCAATAGAAAGTGACAAAGTGTCTTAAGGTTTCTCTTTCTGGGAGAAAACACCGTGACCAGAAGAGAAGTCAGGGAGGAAAGGGTTTCTTTGGCTTGTACTTCAGCATTGCTGTTCTTCACTGAAGGACGTCAGGACAGGAACTCAACAAGGCAGGGTTCCTGAGGCAGGAGTGGATGCAGAGGACATGGGTAGATCTTCTTACTTACTTGCCCCCACACCTCGTGTCTTGCTCAGCCTGATTTCTTATAGAACCCAGTACCACTGCCCCAGAGATGGCACCACCCACCATAGGCTGGGCCTCCCCCACTTATCACTAAATGAGAAAATGCCTTATAAGCTAGATCTCAACAAGACATTTTCTCAGCTGAGGCTCCATTCTCTGATGACTCTAGTTTGTGGCAAGCTGACACACAAAACCATTCACTACACAGAGGTATTGTTCTTTTGAACATGTAATGTTTATGATGCTGGCAAGGAATAATTTTTATACATAACTTGGTTTTGTGATTAAGAAAAAGAGCCATGATTATGGACTGTACCATTAATTTACGTGTTTCAAGGAGAAGTCCATTGATTTGTGATTACCCAGCGTCTTCACAGTTTAGGATTGTAATAGACTAACTAAGGACTTTGCTATTTGTTCTAGATTTTTACTTCTCTACACTCCACGGCATCAAGTATCTCCCAAGGATACTGGTACATCAGCTCCCTCATTGACACAACATGAGAAAGTGCACCATGTACTCCATAGTGTTCCCAAGTTTCTTCCTTAACATATAAACATTTCTCGCTCTTCAATTGCAAGGAAACCTGACTTTGCACAAAGTTAGTAGTGAGATTTTAAAACATGGGACTCCACGTATGTAGTTACATTCTTGCTCTATGTCTGAACATGTTTGTAAACTCTCCATGCTATAGTGCCCTCATCTGCAAAATATTAATGATAGTGTCTATCATTTGGTATCATTTCAAGGATTAACTAAAAGTGATGGGAGTGCATGTTGGCAGGATAGCATGCATTTAGCATGCAGTCGAGTCCTGTGTATCCAATGATAAGGCTTTATGAAATGAGCATGAAGAGATAGGTGACCATAGTTTCTTTGCATTTCACTAGAGCTACAACATTTGTTAAGGCCTAGGTCATCTTTTAAAAAGCATTGTATATGAAATCAGGTAGTCCTCTGTGAGTTATACTTTTATTCCCAGTTGACAGTTGGGGAAACAAAGAACAATTAAGTTAGTCGCCTGTGCAAACACAGCAGATAGGTAATGGTAGAAATGCATTTTTCTGTGAGACTGAGATTCTGTGTCCCAGAGTCTTCTTATTGTCAGGATTTTTACTGTTTCCAGTGGGTGTGGCTGTTGTTGCTGTCAATGGACATTTACATTTAATAATAATAAATTTACATTTAATCATCTTGTCTTACTATTCCACCACAGTTTCTACTGCTCTTTTTTCACACTTACTTTGGCATTTTCCTTAAACACCACAGCATCATTTAGCCCTTCATTCCAAGTTCCTTGTAACCACCATGACGTTTTAAACTCTCATTCTCTCTTTTTTTCCACATTGCAATCTTTCTACTCTTTACTGATTGTCTCAAAGCAATACTACGAGGATCTGTTTCAAGCATTTTTTAAACTTATCCCCTGCTACTTCATTTCTGTGATCCCAGAGTATTTTAGTTGCCTGAGGTAAAATGTACCGTACATACTCAGAACCCTTCTTCTCCTGTTGAGCTCATTGTACTTCTATGCATTGATAAATCATCTATATCCCTAAACTCTCAATTTAAGCTTTTCCCCAGGTCTTTTCTTATCTTTAGTCCCTTTTTCTCAATTCTATAGGTGATTATATTTATAATTACTATAAATCATAGTAAGAATCAGAGAGAGTATTCTGTGAAAAAATGAGAGGCACAAATATGAGAAGCATTATTTACCACATGGAATTGTGACATGCTGTGATGGTATTCAGGTTGCCTTGGGAAAACATGGAAGAGCAATTAAACCAACTGCTGTCTCCTGATTCTCTGCTGGATTAATGAAAATGTGGAGAGAATCTAGTACTAGTTGCATTCATGTATCCAAAAACACCTCCCCATTAAAGAAATCAGAGTAGCCATGTGTGAGCAGCAGAATTCACAGCTTCTTCCCTCAGACTTCCATCTCTCTCTCTTCTCCCAACGTTCATCCATTTTTACTAAGCTCATGCTTGTCAAGAAAAAAAAATTGGCCTTAATATACTTGATTCATTTACACATGACTCATCAAAATATTTTGTAAGAGAGGTTTACTGGCCAAGCAGCCTCCTGAGGCTATTTTTCAGAACTTTGAGGCTTTCTTTCCCTGAGAGTTAAGGAGAATTTTTAGGCAACTCCAAACTAGAAAGAAAAAAGAAAGAAAAAGACTCCAAATAACGTGGGACAACTGAGGTGAAAATAAAAATATGAACAATGAAAATACGTTCGCCTTTCCTTCAGTTATATATCCATGTCAGAGTATGATTTTCAACTTCTCCCTGAACATAAAATCTAGGAGGTGGCTGTTCCACAGCCTGACCTTGAAAATCCTTATTAGCATATTACAGAGCTGCCTGGGCCCCACTGGGATCCCTGTTTCCCCTTGGTGTCTCAACCATTTCAAAGTTGGGAGATCTCCCATCCCACACAACAGTTAAGCTGCTTTAGGAATTTTGGTCAGGGTGACCCTTGGGTCATTGGCAGGTAAGGCCCATAAGTGCCTCTCTTGTCAAACCACCTGGTCTCTTGTTTCCGGTTGTACCAGGTGGACAGGCCCGGCTTGTGCCGGGGCAAGTGAGCCTTAAGCTATGATAATGCAATCCATGTGTCCCAGCATAAATGGCTTTGCTTTTGCTGTATAGCCCTGAGTCAGTTTTCAAAGATTGCAAATTATATTTTAGAAGCTCAACAAATAGCTCATTGTACAACCGACTTGGGCACTTAATTAGAAACTGCAGTACTTTGCTCATTGTATGTAATATTATAATGGCCCTTTTCTTCCATTATCCAAATATTGTAGCTAATTTATCTTGTAAGATGTCCTGTGCACTGCACTGTGGAAGTACTGTGGCTATTTGCAAGTTAGACAATTAGGCCTCCTTCGAGACAAAATGTTTTAGAGAACGCTTCCTTGATCTATCTTCCTGACCACTTTCCCTAATCCATACCAAACCACTGGATGTCCTAACTTTACAGCACCCACAATAGCAACAAAGTCCCCATCTGGTTGCAAAACACTCTTGGAGGCTTCCCTTTTAGAAGCCCAGTTTTCCTTCTCTGCTGCTACAAGTCACTAGGGGAAATCGTCTTACTGTGTCAGAGCCAGAGAGCAGAAACGAATCCTATCACCTCAGTGGATGTGCTGACACCCGGACTTGCTGATTTATCATTTTGAAGTCTTATTACTCTCATTTACTAGTCAGTGATTCTCAGAGAAAGGAAAGTAGAGTGACTTATTCCCTGCCTGCAACTATCCTGAAGAGAACTAGAAACTTAGCTGTACAATGCCAAACATCTGGATGCATGAATACATCTTCATGTTTCCCTTCTTGATTCCACTTTTAGACAGATGCCTGACATTACATACAAAACACCTAATGTTTCTAAAGAGAGTCTCAAAAATACTGTGATTCTTCAGACTGGGAACACGGAGGACAAAGACCTAGAAATCTGTAATTAAGTGTATGCCATATGAAATTAGGAGAGAGCACAGTGAGTTGAAATCATGAAATCTCAGAATATAAGGAGCGACCTTTGAAACTTGAGACTATAAGCCAAAAACAGAATGACAAGTCAGTTGAGAATAAACATATGGCCCACGTTACGCCAGATGGCCAGGAGGAGGATGCGTATACTAATTCAAAAGTATTTATATACTGTTGCAGATGACTGACAGAGTTAGTAAAGGAAACAAAAATATTTTGGAGACATTGCTAACTTTTTGACTGCGGTGTCATGAAAGACAGTTCTGACTTTGAGCACGCATGCTGTATCTACATTGTGTGCATATGCTGAGCTGTTTGTAGCCAGTCTGGCAATTGTTGCTGCCACAATAGCTGATTACAAGTATTTGTTGAATGAATATTGATACTTACAGTACTTTAAAGTGCACAGTTTCTTGCATGTGTGCCCATTATTATTATTTATGTTATTATTGTTATTGTTATTATTATTGTCTTTACATGGAGAAGGAAAATTAACAAGAGAACTGAGATGGAGGTATGGGGAAGGAATGTCATTTTTTTTCTTACAAAGTGACTTATTTTTATTGTTTCTCCTTTGGAAAATTTCACACGTTACCAGCCCTCCGATTATCAACTCTCTTCCATCCCGATCAGCCTGCCATCCTAACTACTAATCCATTATGTATTTTAGTTTTGTTTTCTGGCTCATTTTGATTAAGCAGGTCTTTCTGTGTAAGCACTGGATTAGAACTATCTACTGGAGCCTGGTGGGATCACACCTCTGGGTACACAACTGAAGGGAACAAGACTTCAACTGGGTAAATCATTACAAGACCAGGCTCTAGATTCAGACTTGCCTTGAATCCTAACTCAATAAACCACAAGGCTTAGCACTTTGGACTTGTTAGTGGAACTCACCAAAACCTATTTTACTGGTGTGCAAAATGGGAATAGTGGAAGGGTTTACTTTTTTGAGTCTTTGTGAGAAATAATGAGAGAGCCCATGTCATGTATGCTGACTGATGCCTAGCAAATGATAGCTAGTAAATCTGCAATAACTACTTGTTGAAGATAAGAAAAGTTATTTGTATATACTTTAAATATCTAATCATCACACAAATTATGTCTGCTTATTTATAATACTGAAAATCAAGAAGAATTCTTCTAACTCCAAAGCTGTGTTCTTTACATGTGTTTAACATATGCTCTTTGGCCAGAGACAAAAGAGTGGGGTAGCTTGGCTGAAAGGAAAGAATTCTGGTATTTACTGTCTGAAAGAGTTCTTCAATACAATGACAAATATGAGGTCTATAACTCATTAAGCATTGTATATTTTAAATAGACTTCTGTTTGCTTTATGATAAAAAAGATCTAATTTATTTTTGATTGATGAGTAAGCCATATGTTTAAATATGTGAGCTCACCACATACTTCTTGGAGATGTTTGCCCTTTAGCAAATAGATTGTATCTATAGTTATAAGCAGCAACAAATATTTGCATTGAGATGAGCTGTCTTATGAGTAGAAGGGGATTAGAACAAATGATGTGCAGAAGAACCCCTTAAAATCCATGCTTCAAATAAAGCAAACATTGCCAAACATATTTAGCATCAGAAGCAATCACTGTTAATTCAAGATGTTTTATAAAACAAACTTGGTAGTGTGTTTGGATGACAGAGGAAAATGACCTCTATTAGATCCTTTTGTTTCAGTAAAACACAAACATTAGAAAATATTTCATCTTGGTTTTTTCAAATTAAGGTGAGAATGTGTATATCCATAATGCATTTGATATTTACCTACCTCTAAATACAAGCTAAATTTTTGCTACATAGAACGACGTACATAGATTCAAACCGCTTGTATTAATCTCTTCTATTACCCATTTTTCTTTACTGTAGTCATGGCATAGAACAAGTAGCTATGTCAAACAATATAAGTATTCCACAAATTAGAGTTGTGCCCATTAATTTATGCTCTACACCAATTACCACAAAATGGTCATGCAGCAAAATATATTCTTCGTGAAAATTCTGTGAGGTGAGAGGTCAGCTGTAGTTTGGTTCTATTCATCAGCCCAGTTGAGCCTATAGTCAGAATAGCCATTCTTGGGTCTGGTGGGGGATTCAATACCTATACATGACAACTCACAGGTCTCCCATTTTTTTTTACAGCTCTACTAAGATTTACTCACATGGTGATGGCTGCAGTGTGCCCAAGAACAAGATGAAGGTAAGTCCCAATAGAAAACGCATTTAAAGTCTTCACTTATCATCTTGTTTATATCCAATTGCTCAAATTATATTTTAAGAGCGAGGCTAAACTAGAGAGGTAGTAAAATAGACCCCAACTTGCAGTGAGGTTTGAGTGTCACGGAAAAAGTGTTGGACACTGTGAGGGCTGGAGAGATGATCCTGTGGTTTCCCCCTTTCAAGGAATCTGTAATATCATTACAGAATTCTCTGTTGGGTGTGCAGTTTTTTACCGTAGAAACTTCATGAATGTTCTTTGTTTTCACTTTTTAGATATTATATAAAAAACGTTAGCAATGAAAATGTCCATGTAAGGGCTGGAAAGATGACTAAGTAAATAAGGGCACTTGGCTGTTGACAGAGGTTTCTGTCCCACCAGGCCCTACAATTGTTCAGTCCCAAAGAAACACACAAAGGTCTACATTAATTATAAACTGATTGGCCTATTAGCTCAGGCTTCTATTAACTCTTATAACTTCTATTAGCCCCTATTACTTGTCTGTATTAGACCCTAATACTTGTCTGTGTTAGCCATGTAGCTTGGTACATTTTTCTGTGAGGCAGTCACATCTTGCTTGCTCTGACTTCCTCTGTGTCTAGGTGATAACTGCAGACTGAAA
>JAQHUG010000034.1:2232876-2247504 GCA_028555095.1 Dicrostonyx torquatus | reverse complement strand
CCACCACTGCCCGGCTTAACTCTACTCTTTTATGTCTAGAATTCCTTTTCGAGCTCTCTCAGGTTTTTTGTGGATGCAGTTGTCCACACATTGGGTACCATTTGTTGACCGAAAGGCTATTGACTGAAAGAGCAGAAGGAGCTCCCACAGCATTTGGCACCAAGCCCAATAACTGAGTCTCAATCTCAGAAACCCACATGGGAAAATCAGAGACTTGGCTACTGACTGCTTACCACTCTTGTTGGTGGAATGAACCTGGGAGAGTGGGACCTAAAAATGAGGCAGACTAATATCTCACGAAATAGTCAACATTATTCTTTTTTACTCTGAATATTAAGAAAAGTCATCTGAGTAAAGTTTACAGTCACAAGGACAAGCTGCATGTGAACATGTGTGCATATGTAGAGCTCAATAAAAATAAAAAGATTTTATTTTTGTCTAAAATAAAAAAGAAGGCTATAACTAATATAAGAAAAACTGTATACAAGTACAGAAACTATATACAATATATACAGGCAATAAATACATCAACAATGTCAAAAATAAGAAAGATACATTTGACTTTAGTTGAGAAGTCAACATTTAATCATTAACTGAAAATATAAAATTTTGTATATTTTTGGATGTCTAAAGTAATTAGATTGAATGACCTTATGTAAACAATTTAGCACACATACAAAATATTAGCCTTAGACTTTATTCATTTACAGCATCAGTTGAACACTTCTCATAGATCCTTGTTTCAATATGGAATATTCATAAAAATAACAGTATTAATCTAAATTAATCATCATATTCTTATGCCTTGGGTAAAAAAATACTTAAGATGAGTTATTTAATATTTTGGCCCCTCTGTTATTTTCTTTACTTGAAAATTAGGAATAAAATCTTACTTCCCTAATGGGTTGTTCTCTGTATATAAATATCAGTGCCCAGGAACATTTGGAGCTTCATAAAAGCACAAAAATTGATAACAGCATTATGTTATGACACTAAAAGTAAGAATTATATGTATAAGAGTTTAGAAACTCACTAAATGTGTCCTCATGTGTGTAAAGTCTATTGGAGGAATAATATATTGAAAAGCAAGTACATTAATTAATAAAAGAAACTACAGGGTCTGGTGAGATGGCTCCATGGATAAAACACTTGTCATATATATATGATGGCAGAAGCTCTGATCCTCAGGATCCATGTGGAAGTCATTGTGGGCATGGTAGCTTACTTACCAACTCCAGCTTTTGGAAGGAAGGATGGGAATCCTAACATCAAGTTGATTTGATGTTATATAGAATAGCCGTAATTGTGAATTTTGGGCTCAACTGAGAGATCTTGCCCAAGCACATGTGACCATCCGTCCTTGCACACAACACATACAAATGCTTGGCAAAAGAAACTGTAGCCTGAGATGAATATTGAGATAGAAAAAAATATTTTCAACAAAGTTTCAAATAATTTTATAACTAAATGATGATGACAGACGTTTCTGTAGAGATCCTACATAATCTGACAATACCAGAACTAGAGAAATTTGAATTTTTTCTAAAAAGGCATAACATACAAAGGTGAAACTCCTTGCTGCACATTGAATAGGTGCTATATAACGGTGTAGGGAATTTCTGTTCAGTAATACAAATGCTGTATGCCTTAACGGGTCTGGAGACTGAGACCATTGCTCTAAGAGAGTCTGTGAGAATGGCAAAGTATGAACACAATTCTTCCATTACCCTTCCATTTGTTTATTTGTAATTAAGGAATCTCTAAAGTGAAAAACAGAAAAGAAAAAACATCACACTGGATTGTAGCCTTTGAAACCGACAATGAACTGTTCCTGGTATTCCTTCCACAATCCTGATTTCTTCCCACCATCTATGGCCCCTTATACTTTCCTAACTTCTGTAATTAATGTTTAATATTCATATCTAAGGAGTTAGGATCACAGATGACAGAGAACATCAGCATGTGTTACCTAGGTTACCTCATTCAATAAAATTGTCTCTAGATCCATCCATTTATTTTCAATTTTCGTGATTTCATTTTTCCTTACAGCTGAATACTATTTTGTAGTATATACTTACTACATTTCCATCATCTACTAATTAGGACAAAAATCTAAGTATTTAAATGTTCATCTCTATCAGTAACACATTTTGAACAAAGCCAAACATACACAAGCCCGGAACTTAACACCTGAGCTCAGAGAGAATAAAGGAAAGCAAGACAAACATGTGAGCTAAAGATTTCTGGGAAGAAATGAATGAGAGATTAATTTTCCTAAAGTCCTAAAAGAATGATAGAGGTGGAATTCACATATTAACTAAAATTTGGAGATTAGGAGGTTTAGTTATATGCCTTGTAACTACTTATGGAACAGCCAGAAACACGAAGACCAGTCTACACAAATACAAGATGGATAGATTTAATATGGGTTAGTCAGTTACACAACAATAGACTTAATCATATCACAGTTAAAATTCTTCCACAGACTCATGGTTTCCACATCTAACTAGAAAACTTATGCTTCAAAACTGGCTCCACAAAAAAAGTTACTTCGGGCCATCATGCCAATTCACTTTTATGTGAGAAATTAAATTATAAATCAAAATATGTTTAATAAATAATACAAAATATTCTTAAAAACTTATCAGCAAAAAAACAATACTAACTTTATAAATACCAGTCAAATCGCAACTGAACACCATTCTGAAATGTACCTAACTAATACTACCCAAAACTGTTAAAGTCATCAAAAAGTACGGAATTGGGAGAAGTGTAGCACAAATAATAAAACCCCAGAGATAGATATTGGGGTTCAACCTCAAAATCAGAAAAGCAAAGCAGCCAAGCACTGGCTCTTAGCTCTACCTCAGACAGAAATGGCCATCCTGCCTCCACAATTCCTCTTAATGAGACTGAGCTGAGACTTATCTTTTCCTGTCTTTATTTTTCTCTAGTGTTGGGATTAAAGTCATGCAACACTACTGCCCAGTATCTATGACTAACTAGTGTGGTTACTGGGATTAAAGTAACCACAAAGACAAATAGGTAAAACCTCTGAATGGTATTAAACTATGGAATCTTTTAAATAATAAAACAAAATGGTTCATTAATTCTATAAAATCTGATTGTGGAGGAAACTTGAAATTAATTGCATGAAAGTTATTTTAGCTCTTTTCACAGTTATTCCAAAGCCTAATTTTTAAAAAATTAGTGGAACAGTAGAGAAAGTAAAACATGCTTCTAAATATACTAATAAATACTTGTCAAAATCTGTGATATGCAACTAAGACAGCGCTTCACAGGAAATTTGCAGATTCATATACTTGTACTAAATAGAAAATAAACCAATTTGTGTTATATTCTTAAAGCAGAGAAAAATAACAGAGTAACTCAACAAGAAGTATCTAGAAAAAAACTCTTATTGAAGACAGCAGCAATCTTAAAAAGAAAAATTAAAAACAGGAGAACTTAAGCCTATGGAGTTTCTGCACCTTGTTAGTGGCATACAAAATTCTGCAATGCCTTTGAGAAAGGATGTGTCTGCTTGTAGTCTTATGTACCTCTCATAACTATAGAAGTTCTCCTACATATTTACCCTACATTCATTCCTTTTTATAAGGAAATGTATGTTTATAAGGACAAGGATATTTACAGCAACCTTATAACAGCCCCAAAATAAAACAGTTTAAGTGCCAACCAGTATGTCAAGATTGCAATGGAGTCTCCCTCAACAATAAAAAGGAAAAAGACTCTTCTTCCATGTGATTACTTCCTGGGCTATCTCTTTCAAGCCCCTAAACAACTCTGCCATTTTATTTACATGTTCCCTTATTTGAAATGTGAGGAATTGCTGATGTGCAATGCCCTTCTGTATGGAGTGAATGTTTTACTACCATTGGTTAATAAAGAATCTGATTTGGCCAATGGACAGGCAGAATAGAGTCATTCAAGAAATCCTAGCAAAGATAATGGGAAAAAGAAGGCAGAGTCTGGAAAACACAAGCAGCCACCAAAGAAGCAAGATATGAGGTCACAACCCACAAGCATAGTGGCAAATATAGAAATGGGTTAATTTAAGTTGTATTAGCTAGTTAATAATAAGCCTGAGCTAATGGGTCAGACAGATTGTAATTAATACTAAGTCTAAGAGTGGTTATTTGGGAACTGGCAGGTTGGAAATAAACCTCCAGTTACACCTGATGATTCAGAAAAGAAGAACATTTTATTACCAAGAAATTAAATTTGTTATTCTCCATGTTTGAAGGTATCTTCAAAACCAGTATTTTCTCCAAGAAATATAATGATCAAATTTTACAAGTGAAAAAATGAATTCTAAATAAATCTGGAAGATTATATATATATATATATATATTCTTATTAAGATATATACAGCCACATACACATATGCTGGTATAAGCATGTGTGCCTGCTTAACATATTTATATGCATAGATTATGTATTAATTTTATAACTAAATAACAAATTCATTATTGTACTGAAGGCTTTTTGTCTACTTAAACTGAAAATAATAAGTAAAATTTACATGAACCTTAGCTGCAAGCGAAAAATAATCTACAGTCTCATTTTTTTTAGTTAAATGAAGATCATATGTTTGTTAAACATTTTGATAGAAATGGTTTTGTCTTTTCAAAGCCCAAAGACATTTCCTTTCCAGCTCTTAGCAACTAAATACTTTTACAGAATTAGCTTATAAGCTCAAAGAGAATGTCTAGCCAAGATGTATTAAGTTTGAGAAGTTGGTAACTTGTAAAAGTCTCAGATTATGAAAGTCTTCAGAGACGAGGCCTTTGAAACATTAAAAACTGTTGACAGCTCTAAATTCCACTAGGCTTCACGATCATGACATCTCCGGTGTATATTTTTGAACAACCCATAGAAACTCTCATTCTGCGATCAACTAAAACTTTGCCAGTTCGTTTAATTTGCAAGAGTCTCAGATGCTCTTTAGAAAGCCAAGGCCAATATTCCAACATCACTAAAGCTTGGTGGAAGCAGTCGTTCCCTCCCACTTCAAAGAAAGCACCTACTGAAGTCATGGTTCTGTCTTTGTTTCTGAAAAATGATTTATGGACCCTTTTGCTCTCTCAAGTATGTATGTGGAAGTGGTATGAAATTTTAAGATGATACATTTTGTGGATCATTTGGTCATGAACATGGGCCCTTCGTGAATTTGGATGAAGATTTTCTATAAGAGGAGACTTGAGAAAGATGTTTTCTCTGCCGTGAGAGAATATGGCCATCTACAAACCAGTAGGAAAGTCTAATTCATCCAGAATGATCAGAACCCTGTTAAGTACTCCTAGCTTGAAGAACTTTGAGAAATTTATGTTGTTAAACACAGCAAATTCATAGCACATTTGAAAATGACTAAGATGAATGGCAATTTAATAGCCAAGCATCCTACATACAGTTAGATACTTGGATATAAATGTTATATTCCAAACACATTTGTCACATAGCACAGTGTTATAAAATCAATTTTCAGTGATCATTATTACTTCTTGTAATTGATATGATCCATCTTAATAATTATGGATGACTACCTTAGTAATCTCTCCTTTATCTCTTAGTAAAGCCACCTCTTGATTGGACAGAGACTTTTGCAGGGAGTTCATAGGATATGAGAGAAAGTAGATATCTCTATGTTACATAATTCAACTCAGAGCAAGTAAGGGACAAGCATTTTCTTGAGAGAAAATGGCCATGCTTTTTCATTGATAATTGGTAAGAATATCTTCATAGCAGAGTACCTAGATATTTTTCTTACCATGGATTCCTAGGGAAGATATATGCTCTTTCAGAAGTAAGTGGCAAGATGAGCTTAATTTTTTATTTTTTATAAAATTATTCATAATAAAGTTATCAATTTATTTTTAATGTAGGCTCCTTCTTCTCCTCCCAGTGCCCCCACTGCACTCTGTTGCCACACCCCAATCCACCCCTCCTTCATTTCAGTTTATGAAAGGACAGATCTCCCGTGGGTATCAGCAAAGCATGCCATATCAAGTTGTAGAAAAACTAAGAACCTGCTCATGTGTTAAGACTGGGAAAGATGACCCAGTATGAGTTGCAGGATCCCAAAAGCTAGTAAAAGAGTCAGAGACAGCCCTGTTATCACTGTTCACAGTGATGTTCTATACAATACAGCTTTAGTATCCAATACATGTTCACCTCAGTTTATCCTTGTTCTTGGGTTCAGAAACTCCAAAGAAAAGAGTCTCTTTCTGCCCCGTAAAATTTTTAGGCAAGAAACAGTAATTTAAGAAGGACATTGGCACCTAGGGAAGTACAATTTTGAAGCATAAAAATGTGTTACCATGGAATAATATGTTATTTTCTTTGTTAAAAATCAAGACCAATTCACTAGTCTTCTTACAAGGACCTCACAGTCCCGTTAGATTAGGAACCTGCCATGTGAACTAACTTAATCTTTTCACCTTATTGTCCTGTGCCATATGCTGTCACTTTGTGCCCTGAGGCCTCAACAAATGATATGGGGGTTAATTTCTTCTTAGTTCCTGACAACAGGAGATACTCTTCAAAACCATGAAACAAAATAGCAAAAAAAGGCAGAATGACAAATGAAGTCAGAGACTAAGTCCCTGCAAATAACTGTACCTTATAAAGTTCTGAACAATTACATTCTTTTAACATAATTCTGAACCTGCTTCTGAGACAAGTGTCTGGGAAACCGAACCAGTGATCAAAACCTACAGCATAAAAAAAACTCTTCATTCCCCTACAGAAGGAAAGAAAGACTTTCTTAGAGCAAATCTGAAAAGGCCTTTTCCCCGTCATCATTACTAAAACTGAAAGTCAGTATAATAGCATTGCACCTAATCAAAACCCCTGACAGGAAGGTGAGAGAAGAAATGCAAGTCAAGCATCTCATAAAAGGGATTCTAGAGAAGTCCTGCATAATCTGTGCCAAATATACAACAATTCGGTGGCATTAAGATGCCACCAGCTAAATTGCAATCAGTTCAGCTCAACAGTTTTGTCCATATACTAGTAGTAAGCAATAGGAAGTTGAGTAGGGAAAGTAACTTGCTACAAAGCCTGAAAAATCAAGTTTTATCTGTGGTGGAAGCAAGGAAGTAAGGGCAGCAAGTAGTCCCCTCAGATCCGTTTATACACAGTGGTGCATTTTCTATACACACATAAACAAACAAATGAATACAAGTCAAAGGGCCAATAATCTAGCCTATTGTTAGTGACTGATGTTAGACTAACACCCAAACCACTTGTTGAAGTCTTAATGCTCAAAACGACAATAGATAGTATAGGACTTTTAAGAAGAAAATTAAGACTGAGGAATAGAGCTCCTCCCTAATATGCAAGGCCATGGCTTTCACCCATTGTCCCACTTGCTCTTCAATCAAGCACCTCGGTCAATCAGTCATCAATCAATCAATCAATAAAACGGTGAATGTGGTAAAAATAATGATGATTTTCTGATCTTTTGAAAACAATGTCACACTATTGTGCATACACACTTTTAAAAATTTATTTTGTGTATGCTTTGCGTGAGAATATGTACGTGCATACGGGAGCCTGCAGAGATCAGAAGAGGGCACTGGAGACCCTGGGACTGCAGTTACAGGCAGTTGGGAGCAGCCATGTCAGTACTGGGAACTGAACCTAGGTCTTCTGCAAAATCCATTCTAAGTCATCTCTCTTATCCTCACTGCACATTTTTAACCAAGAGAGAGAAAAAAAACTCCACATTTTCAAGCAAGTCAGATACAAAATATTTTTCTCTCTGTTTGTTCACTTTCTAAACGTTTTTGTTTTTATACTGAACATTTAAGAAAGAGGACGTCCATGCAATCTGACTTCAACAGTTGGAAATTAATGGGGTTGTGTAAGAGACTGAATAAATAAATAGATATGAGGTAATTTATCAGAGAAGTACTTCAGTTTCAGAGAGGGATAATAGATGATCCAGTACCCTGTTTATAAATGAGACGTTCCTAAACTCAACTATTGACAGGAAATGGTTATCTCCATTAATTTAATAAGCCCCAAAATAAAATGGTATGAAGTTTGTAATGTGCATTCCACAACCCAATAGGAGCTGTTTTAAAAGAGGTAGACATACAGTATTTGTACATGTTACCCATGATCCCATACAACTGTACTTCAAAGGGCTCATACTCTCTTTCTATGAACATATTTTGTGATAATCATTTGCTCTCGGGGCCTTTTGAATGGGCACTCCATTTGGTCAGTAACTATCGCCTTAAAATACAGAGAAAACCCTGACCACATGACAGCTCCTGGACAACAGGCCTATCTTCTGCATCTTCTGAAACAGCAGAAGTATCTTACTAGATCATTCAAACTTGAGAAACAACCCAAGGCTGATGCATTCCACTACTAACACTTCTTCATACTCTCCTTGATTGAAATGTCAGTGGAGAATTAATCTGTTTCGCCTCCCTAGCACACGTGAAACAATTTTCATAGTTAGAATTTTCAGTAAAAATCTCATGTTCGGGAACTTCTACTTCCTAAGGCCATTGATTAATATTTGATAATATATTATTACCAAATCATTATGTATCTACATTTTGTCTCCTGAATCTAGAGCAACAACATTCCAGAGAACACGCTTTGCTGTTGGGTAGATCTAATTCTCTGTTTGCTATACCCAGAATGATTCCTGGACATTGTGTAAACTGTCCCAGATGTAACTACTGTTCTAAAGCCTCACTGGCTAGTAGTAGCAAGTCAGAGTTCCATAACCAGCACCAGTCCATTTACATAGGTTGGAGCTCTCAGTACTCTGAGCCTTGTGTGCCAAGACATTCCTCAGTGGAACCCAGCTTTCAATAGGTTTAAGGAAGGCATTGAGGGGGAAGGGTAACGTTTAAGTAGAATGCAAAACCCAAAGCTCAGATTTCCCTGGTTCTTCCTGACACTGCATAGACTTATGTTCTTGGGCAAGGACAACTATTTTTCCTGGCTCATCCCCTCAAATATGCAGACAAATCCTCAATGGCAGTAACAGCTACAAAGAGCTTATAGCCAACTTGAAAGGGAAGTCAGTAATAGGAGTCCTCTTTCCTGCTGCCAAATTGCACAGTCCAGTTTTAGAACAACTTGAACATGCAAGGGCTGCTATTGATCACCAGGAAGGTTTGGAGTCTTTTTGAATTGATAGTTTTTGTCGTAATGTTCTGTAGAGAATTTTTCTGGAGTAATTAAAAAAAAATCATGAAGTTGATTTTTGTTGGTGGTATGACCCTTTGTTAGTGACTTCTTTTATAAGGGACTCAGGGGACATTACGATGGTCAAAGCGTTTGCTGAGCAAGCAGAAAGAGATAACTTTGAATCCCCAGAATCTGTCTAAAAGTCACGTGTGATAAGACACACCTACAGAACACACTGAAAGTGTATTGACAGACTTGACGTACGGCTCATGGGTTCTCACAAGGAAGCCAGTAGACTCGCAATAGTGAGAATAACAGTAGTGAGCTTCAGGTTCAGGGAGAGACCTCGTTTCAAAAAACAACTAAAGGTCAAGAGTAGTAATGGAAAACACCCAACATTAACTTCTGGCCTTCACTCATCTGTGAGTGTGCCCCTCATGCATAAGCACATACACAAGCACCCAACACACACACACATACACACACACACACACACACACAGAGAGAGAGAGAGAGAGAGAGAGAGAGACTCAGTTAATAAAAATAAGTAAGTAAAACAATCTATTTATTTAGATCCTACATTACAGCTACCAACACACTAAGAAAAATTTCATTAGGAGTATTGAAAGAGCTAACTCAAAAATGCAGAAGAAAAAGTTATATTTGTACTTGAGTTGGAATATTATGATGGCTAGTCACTCTGAAATGCAAAAAGCTTACATAAATGTTTGTCTTTTTAATGATTTTGAAAACAAGTATTTATCTATTAGTGGAGGTGGTTTTACACGCTTTGTCACGTGGGTTCTGTGGCTCCAGCCCAGGTTTGTGTCCTTGGGGACCAGTCTCCCTTCCAAAAATAGTTTTGAAAATTCTCCAGTCTCTCACCATTGTTTTAGCTGTTCATACCCATTTTAACCCCAGGGTTTTGCAATTATAGGTTAAATATTTTATGGTAGCATAAAATTTGGCTTGTTTCTATCTGTAACTATGATGTCGCCATAGCAAGTCTTGTGTAATCTGAGAACTATAATTTCCATTGCACAAAGAAAATAATGATCTTTCAAGCTGACTTAAAAAGCTAAATAATCAAAATGAGTAGCAAAGAATGCGCATGTGTCTTTGGGAGGGATACGTTTGGAACCTACAAAACTTGCGTGCATCTAAGCAAGTGTAGCCCAGTGGATTACTAATGGATGACCTATGTCTTGACATGTTCTATCTCTGCCCTTGGGATCAGAGCATGTTTCCCGTCATCACTTATTTCACTCTCTGTGTCCACAGCATGGGTGTTGTTTTCCTTGGAAGTTCAGAACCTTCAGGAGCTGCAGAAAAATATATTCCTGTTTGTAGCTGGTTTTAAACGTTCTGACTGACGTGAAGTCCATGACGTCACCCTAACTCCAGTGACCGCTGTGCAGAAAGCATGGTGTATCCTCCTTGGCAAAAAAAAACTAGCACTGCTTTCAGGAGAAAGGTAAAATTTTTAGACAAAAATGACTGGTTAAAAAAAAAAGTTATCTTATATGGAACTTTTACATGTGCTTCCTAGTGTGCTGTACCAATATAAAGTAATATCAGTATAAATTGCTGTTATTGGGCACATGATAATTCAATTCAAATTTGGGATTTTTAGGGGAGCAGAATCTCCATTCTTTGGGGATATCGATTGTAAGGAAGATCTGCTTTGGCACAAATCGAGCCCATGCTTCATCACAGCTTTCAGCATGGCAGAGGACATGATCTCCCCTGGAATCACGGGGGCAGTGATTCTCAGATGACAGCAGGGTCAGCTGCGATGGGGGGGGGGTCCCAGAAGGGGTCATGCAGGAGTTTGGTGGTGGATGCTGGATGGTGCCCCTACTGAGCATCCTCCATCTGTCCTCTCCTGTGTCTGTGCTTCTGAGAGCACGTGTATGGCTTTAAACTTCTCAGGTCCGTTTTTATCTCTCAAGTGTGGGAAACTCAGTTTTCTGTACTTATCACCTCTCAGGCTGTGCTAGATGGCTCTGTCAGCAACCGTACTTTTCAGCATGATTTATAGCTTCTCTCACCTTTGTGACTGGCTGGTATATCTGGTTTGTGTCTACTCGTATATTATAATGAATCTACAAGGCACAGAAGCACCTATCGCAAGGTACAACTCGGTACTTCGTCATATTCCAAGTTCTATATTGTGATAATTTCCAAAGCCCTCCTTTAATTTTGTTGACTCTTAGAAATATCCAAATGTTTTATGAGTATTTCCTTTTGACTGTCAAGTGGCTATCTTGTATAGACTTATTCTATCAGTTTTGTTCCTCTAGAGAACTCTGACTAACATGCCATCTAACTTACAGCCACCTATAAACTAGGTTTTCTTTAATTTATGATGAAAATGACATGGAGGTCAGACTCAGTACCTTACTCAAGGTTGGATCAGGCTGAGAAGCACTATGAAATTAGACTTAATGCTGGCATATTGTTTGGAAAAAATGAAAACAATTTTATCCTCCTCAGAAAATATGTAATTTTATTTCTGATTAATATTTCCAAGTCACTTTCCTTAAGAAGAGAGTATGGGAATTTTGCAACTATTGTAACAATTTTTCCAATTTTAAAAAGCCCAAATAGTGATCTGTGTTGACATCCTTGTCCTGTGTTTCAACCAAAGACCACACAGATGCCCAGGGTCTATCAGTCACATGAGACCATGTTGGTGTATGAGGGCCATGCTGCCATCAGAGCCATACTGACCATGGCCTACTGCCCCACCAGTGCCATGGCAACATCTGGCCCCCAGTTGATGCTGAAAACCTTGTCAGGATCCCTGGCCCTGCTGTAGCTGGAATTTCTGCTGATCTCCATGGTCTATGTCACCACAAGGGGCCGTGGGAACCATATGTGTTGAAGTCTGGCTGCTGTTCTGAGCTGACACAGCCCTTCACTGGCCCTGGGAAAGCTGGCCCAGCCTCTCGCTGGTCACTACAGCAGAAGAGCTAGTCCCACCCTTCACCACAGGTATGGGAGAGCTGGCTCCAGTGGCAGTTTTCATGGCAGAGAAGGGCTGGCCCCAGACCTTGCCTGGTAGGGATGGTTCCAGCAGCCCAACTGACCAAATCAGCTACCACCGAGACCCACATTCAGGGCTTTGAGTTGGCCCACCCAAACATCTACCCCATCTATGACTTGCTAGAACGCTTGAAGGGACTGATCCAGGCTGAGCCATAACTCAGGATCTCTGTGACTCAGGGCAACAGCTTGGTATCTGAGAGGGGTCTCAGTGAGGTACTAATATTGATGATGTACCAGAAGCCAGAGACCTTGAAGAGGACCAAAAACTCATTGTAATGAACATTTGCAAGTAAAGCTGAGAGGACAAAGGGGTATACTGTGTGACACACCACAGCTCCCAATGTCATTAAGATGAATGACATCTTAACATCATTTATTAGATGTGTGGGAGGGCAGGAAAGACAGAGGAGGGAAGTTTTTTATTTTGTGTTTCTTTTGTCAACTTCTTTTGCTTTTAAGAAATATTTTTTAATTTTCTTTTGGGGGATGCTGTGGGAGTGAGGGGACTATGTGGAGGGATTAGGAGATGGGTTAGATTGGGGTACATGATGTGAAATTCCCAAGGAATCAATTTTTAAAAACATTTAAAAATAGTTAAGTAGCCGGGCGGTGGTGGTGCACGCCTTTAATCCCAGCACTTGGGAGGCAGAGGCAGGTGGATCTCTGTGAGTTCGAGACCAGCCTGGTCTACAAGAGCTAGTTCCAGGACAGGCTCCAAAGCCACAGAGAAACCCTGTCTCGAAAAACAAAAATAGTTAAGTAATATAAAATCTATTTTTTTTTAAAAAAAAAAAAGCCCAACAAGAAAAAAAATGGAGAGAAGAGTTTTGATGTAGGCAGGGGACTGAAACAAACATAAGCTGGGGTTAATAAAAGTAGCTAAGAGGCAGTGCATGGTGAGTGATGCTGGAAATGCCTTGTGAGGACAGCTGAGCTTCAGAGAGATGGTGGAGCCTCTCGCTGTCACAAAGAGAACAAAACAAGACCCGGAATTCCTGGGGGTTAATTGAGCTATTTCCACAGCAGACCACACTGCCTCCTTGTCACTATATGACACTTTCACCCTAAGCATGGGCACGTTTCTGTAGTGCCACAGGTCCCTAGGTTCCCTGGGTGGTCAGTACTCTTGCAAAAAAGAGAAACAGAAGCTCCAAACGGTTAAGTGACTTACAAAATGTCAAACATGACTTCAAAGGGCTGATCGCATCGCTCAGTGCTTATCACATTACCCAGGACTTCTTTAAGAAGATTGATTCGTATTTATATTCAAGAAAAACATTTAATTCCATGCTGAATAGATATGAAAGAATGATGTTCTACATTCACAATGAATTACAAAACAAAACAATGAAGGCTTTGCAAGTAATTTCTCCAACTTAAGTGTGTGATGTTTTAACCTATTTCAAAACCCCTGTTGGCATTTCTGCTCTTGAGACAGCATACACTGATATGGACAAATTTACCTACACTGACCCCACTTCCATGATAGCTGTAACCCACGGAGTGGAGAGTTAAGGGGACTACACGCTACTTTTGCTACAGGGAAGCCTAAAGAATATTAACTGTGAGCTCTAAGAGGTCCAGGTGGTTAAAATTGAAGGCAGACCCCTACTTTTTGTCTGTTCCACCAAAGTTTTACGTGGTAGAAGCTAAATTTGTGATGCTGAGTTTAATTGCACAAAACAGAAGGGCTGAGGGAATCAGTTTCTCAGACATATCTCTTCATGGTGTAGAACACTGAAGCATGACTTCTGCTTTTTCTCAACACAGAAATATGGAACCCACAATTCTAACTTGAGAACTCCACAGGAACTTTAATACATAGTGCTGAATAAAGAATAATTAAGTACTTTTTAGAATCTAAATTAAAATTTGCAACTGATTCTATTCTTAATGGGAGTGTAGAACAAAAGATGAAAATGACCCATGATCAAAGAGTAGGTTAATTAAGTTTCAACCAAATATTTACAACCTATTTTTTCACTTAAAATGTCTTTCATTTGCTCATGCTATCTTTCATACATAATTATTCTTAGATAATGTTTCTAGTAATAATATAGTCAATAAATACAAATAAAACGTGTTTTTCTTATAAAGTATGGAGAGTCCTGTCTAGACTGTAACAAAATATAATACAATTATTTCATTCCATATTGCACGTTTAAGACCCCAGACTAAATATTTTCTCATTTGTAGCCATGCCTGCTGAGTGTGAATAGCTCTTTTTCCTAATCTTTAAATGCGTGGATGGTATTCCAAATACAATGGATTTTCCTGGTGTAGGAGGGTTCTTCTGTATTTCTGTGCTTTCATTGGTTAAATAAAGAGAGACTGCCTGGCCTGTAGGATAGGACAGCCCTTAGGCAGGCGGAGTAGACAGAACAGAAGGCTGGGGAGAAG
>JAQHUG010000034.1:2189560-2214722 GCA_028555095.1 Dicrostonyx torquatus | reverse complement strand
GTGTGTGTGTGCTTGTTTGTCTGTTTGTATGTGTCTATGTGTTTTTGTGTCCCTTTATGTCTTTTTATGTGTGGGAATGTTCGAGGATATAGACAGTTACACACACACACACACACACACACACACACACAAACACAACAACACAACCATGTCTTGCATATTTGTGTGTAGAAAAAAGACTCATTTATGATTCATATTGTATGGGACTTATTTACCTAAGCAAGGTTATTATTACTCTTAGATAAAACCAGTCAGAGTGAGTAAATCAACCGTGTTAGATGAGCCTTGTTCTAATATGTATTGGAAATATGCAAGAAGCATGAAAACTGCCTATTATCTCTCTGTTCAAATCACTCTGGGAAATGAAATTGCTAGATTTTCATTTCTCCCTCTTTAAAAATATCTTGATCAAAACTACTTGTGACCATGTTACATTCTTCATATCATCCTTTACATTTGAAGGTAACTGTTTACCTGTTCTTTTAAATCACCATTGAAATCCAAGGTGACACTCTAATTTATTGAATTGTTTTAAATTTTTGATGTGTTGGGAATATAAAATCAGTATTTTTACTAGTGACTATTTTTAAATAATAAAGCAAGAGATTAGTTTTTCTAAAGTTGTACTCATTTGAATTTATAAGGAACATTTTGATTCTTCTTTCATAAGGACTACTTTGCAATGAAATATATTATGATAAAAAAATTTCCCAGTGACTTCCGTCACACATCTTGTAATGCCGATACCCTTCCTTCTGGGAACAATCGTCTGTTTCACATTTCATCCTAACACCCATTTCAGAATGAAAGGCCATACTCGTGGGAAATGACATTTCAAAACTGGGGGAAAGAAAGGGAAGCACATATTCACGAGAAAGGAATGATTCATGTTCGCAACACAGCCTGTCTTATACACCATAAATCAGTTAAATGAGGTTCCCTTCTTCAATCAATATTTATTGAGAGCTTACCACATGGTAAGCTGGGCTTTAGCATCCAAGATTCCCTGCTGAGCAGCACAGAAAACTTCCCTTGTCTCGTATGAGGGCGTCATTTTATTGAAAAGAGTCAGATTATATAAGGCAAATTCATATAGTTAGAGATATATACACAATATAAAAGCTTAACAATACAAGGTTTATATGCTTCCAAGGGAGAAAAACAGCCAACGGTCCCACCCAGCTGCAAAACTTACCAACCACAATGAACAGCAGAGCAAGACAACCCCAAGTGCGACAGAGGCATTTATGTCTTGGGAGTAACCAGTGGCCATTTAATTGGACATAAGCTCCACTCCACATGAGGAAATTCACACCTTGTGCAAACATAGCCAACTACTCATGGCTGATACAAATAAGCAAACAACCTGCCTTATTAAGAAAAAGAATGATTTGAACGCCCAACCTCTCCTATCAGATTTTTTTAAAAAAAATTATCTTTAATTGGTTTTGTCCTTTTTAGCCTCTATTTAATCAACAATTTAGATACAATTTAAATTTTTTGTTTGTTTGTTTGTCGAGACAGGGTTTCTCTGTAGCTTTTGGAGCCTGCCATAGAACCAGCTCTTGTAGCCCAGGCTGGCCTCAAACTCGCAGAGATCCACCTGCCTCTGCTTCCTGAGTGCTGTGATTAAAGACATGCACCATCACCTCCCAGCTTTATTTTTACAGTAATTTTTGCTTTTTAATTGTTTATGTTCTTCCATTCCATTCTTGGAATCCACTGTCTAGTTTGTAGCCTTTCTGTTAATGTGTCTGTTATAGCCAATGTTCTTTGTATTGATCAATTCGCTCAAATTTTGTTTCAGTAATCATTATATTTGGCATTCTTTGTTTTAATTTTAGTGGTAGACTTAGACTGAAGATGTGCATTTCTCCTGTGTTTTCCACTACTAGGAAATGGGAAAAAAAAGTATATCACATGATTTGTGCCTAAGAAATAATGAGCACTTAATGTTTTCTTTAGCCAGAGTTGGAGGCTCTGGCTGCACTCACTGATCTGTATTAAGTATGGAACAAACCCTGGCTTTTTCTCAGTCTTATATATTATGCACTGTTCATGAAAGATGTAAAGCAAATGACATTTTCTCATACTCATTGCATTTAAAATGGAATATGTACAACATGCAACAAAGATGAGAAGCTCAATAAATTAATACAATTAACTAATACAACTCAAAATAAGAAACCAAAAGGCCCTTGCAGTATTAGGCAGTGGTTTTTACACACATCTGCTTCCAATATGAGACAAGGCTTAAGAAATCACTCACATTAGCACCGAGTTCCTTTCTACTTTTGTGACCGTCTTACAAAATAATGAAGAATGACCTAATGCTGCAGCATAAAGGGCAAACCAACCTGGCATCACAGTGAAGGCTAAGTATCCACCAAGTAGATGGGTGCAGCCAATACAAACTAGCAATGTGTAAAGTCAGTGCAATCTCTCAGTCTCTGCTTGGTGGATCTCACACTTGACTCCAGAAAAGAGACATCTTTATAGTTTATGAAGCAGATTCCTGGACCCACCACCGCTGAGTTGATTTAGCAGTTTTACAGGGAAGTCCAGGAATACTCATTTTGAATTAGTTCTTTGGATTGTTGTGAATTAGAAATTCTCAGAACACACATCTTCAAATAATTGAGCTAGAGACAATCAGTACCAGGTTTCATCAAAAAGTTACAAAACTCGCCTGAGACCATCTATCTACACAGTGTTGAATTTAAAATAAAACAAATTGAGGATAAGGTCATTTTTAAAAAAGGAAGAATAATGAGAATTCAAGGTTTTTTGTGTTCCCATTATGCATGATTTCTTATTAAACTACATGGTTTCCTGCTAAGCTATATGAACATAGTAGCTCTACTTGTCTTAATTGACCTGGAAGACTTAAATTTGTCTAATTTAGACCTCTTATGTTTGCATTTCTCCAAGATAAATTTGTTATAGAATATTAACTAGGCAAAGATATGTTACATTTGTTCATAATATAGAATATTATTTTAACTGTGTAATGGTGTGTTATTTTTGTTTATGCTGAATTTGTTTAATTATCTTTAAAAATGTGTTGCTGTTTCACCTTGACTGCAAAGGGCACCTGATTGGGTCTAAGAGAGCTGAACTGCCAATATCTGGGCAGAGAAGGGATAAGTGGGACTGTCAGGCAGACAAAATAAACAGGATAAATCTAGGCTCAAGAAGAAAGAGAAAAGGAGAGAGAACAGAGAAGAGATGTGCTGGGCCAGTCACACTGTTGCCAACCAGCAGGAATGAGAAGCAGTGAACGTAATATAGAAAGAAAGAAAGAAAGAAAGAAAGAAAGAAAGAAAGAAAGAAAGAAAGAAAGAAAGAAAGAAAGAAGGGAATAAGAGGGAGAGAAGGAGGAAGGTAGAAAAAAAGGCCAGAGGCAAAAGTAGATAAAGAAAAACAGGTTAATTTAAATTAAAAGAGCTAGCCAGAAATAAGCTAAGGTCGGTAGAGCATTAAAAAAAAAAAAAAAAAAAAGATAAATCTCCATGTCATTATTTGGGAGCTAGTTGGTACCTAAAAGCCAAAGTGTATTACATAGAATACTGAAGAATCAATCAGCCTTAAGTCTTAACAAATCTTCTAACCAAATCCTTATATCAGTTTCTCTTATCAAGTAGAGGCTTTGACTTTACATCACAAGTATATCTTGAGTTTGTCCATTTCTCTCTTTGACACATGCATCTTGTTGCAAATGGGCATCCATTTCTTTCCTCAATGCTCCACTGACATCCACTCGTGTGCTTCCTGGTTTGTTGTCCACATCTAGCTGTAGGGACCTTTTCAACATGAAAATATGATAGATGTAAAATAACTTAGTTTCCATTGCCTGGGGGATGAGGAGTCCAAATCTTACTAAGGTCAACACAGCCTCATAATTCTCTCCATTCTTGTCTCCCCATCCTGCATCGAAAAACAGAAAGACAGCCAGGCGGTGGTGGCACACACCCTTAATCCCAGCACTCAGGAGGTAGAGGCAGGCAGATCACTGTGAGTTCGAGGCCAGCCTGGTCTACAAGAGCTAGTTCCAGGACAGGCTCCAAAGCTACAGAGAAACCCTGTCTCGAAAAAAAAAAACAAAAAAACGAAAAAAAGAAAAGAAAAGAAAAAAAGAAAAAAGAAAGAAAGAAAAGAAAACATAAAGATGTCTTCTGTTACGTTGTTTATCCTCTGTGCTCCGGAACTTTAGAGCTCTCACGACCCTGACTTTCTATCCTTTGTTTTAGTATGCTGATTACACCACAGTGTCTGATCTTCACCTCTTCATCATCTACTATTATTTTCATTTTGAAAGTTTGAACTCAGTCATTACCTGTTATACAAAATTCTGTATGTCTACCTTGATAAATTAAATTTTCCAATTTGTTTCCAACATCTACCTCCATGCTTAAAACATTTGATACTTCTTGAATTATGACATACATAAATTAGCATAACAAGGAATATATTGGTAATGATAAGGCTTTAAAAAAATTTCCATGTCAGAAAAAAAATTTAAATTTTCTAGAAACAACTTCATATAACACCTTAGCAAAATTTGATGAGATGGTTTTCATGGGACCATCTATATTCAAATCACAGAAGGAGAATTAAAAATCATAAAAAATTTAATTCAACATAAAAGTTAAAATAAATTTTTGAGACTTTTTAAGGGGCTAATGCTTATTCAGAAAGTAGAATTCTTACTGTTTCCTAGAAAAAATATTATGGTGACTCAGGAGGCTTAGGCAAATCCAAACAAAAACATCTTTCTGTGATTCAGTATTGGATGGGTTGCTGGAATCTGTTACTAAAATACATCTCTGAAGAGAATACAAGCATAGCCATATTGCCTTCCTTGAGCCAGCCAAACGTTACTTATAAATCACCCAGAAACAGCATTAATGGCATGTGTATTTTCATAATGAGTTTTCTAATTTAGCTCTCTAAAAATAGCTGCAAAGCAGAGTCCCGTTTGGTTTTTTCTCTTTAAAATGAGGTAACCAGGAATTTTAAAGTAGACACACAAACCAAGTGAAGGATGAGAAGCCCCAGCTCCCTGAATATCATCTTCTGCAGAGCTTCAGTACAGGTGCTCTTAGTTGCTTTCCCGGAGCGATGAAATGCCCTGGCAGAGCAACTTAAAGGAGATGCGAACGCGTAGCACTTTTTGGCTCTCAGTTCTAGTTTATCAACACAGGGATAGCTCAGTGGCAGAAGCATAAAGCAGCCAATTCTCATGTGTTCACAATCAGATAAAAGAGAACAAAAAAATGAGAACCATTTCTAAGCTTGCTTGTTCATTTCATACAGTCCAAGCTCCTCTGCCCAGGGTACAGCCCCACCTACGATTAATATGACGCTTTCCATATCAATCAACAGTTCCTGATAGGTATGCCCAGAGTCCTGTCTGCCGGGTCATTTTAGAGTTTGACAGGACTACAATTAACACCGTCACACAGGTGAAATGTTAGTTAATATTTACAAATATATTTGGCATTTGATAGCTGACGGGAAAGGAAGAGTCAGTTTTCTTTACTTTGACATCAAACCAACTTTGACGTTCGGCACTAACACCTGATAGGAGGGCTCTTATCAAAAGGATAAGAGACAGCTAATGTTTATACAGATGGGAAGAAGAGGGAATACTTTTATAGGTTTTGTGCAAATACAAATTATTATGAACAGTGTGAAGGGTTTTTAAACCTTTTAAAATATAGTTACTTCATAATCCAATGTTTCTAGTACATGACAAATATTACCAGTATGGAGAATCTTAAAGCATAGCAAAATGTGATTACCACCTAAGCCAGCAATTCTAGCACTGGACAAATATACAAAAGAAATTCAATCTATGTCTAAAAGTGAAAAATACATTTTCAAATACATTGCAGCATTATTCAGACTATCGAAGATTAAAATTAACTGAAGTATCCATCAACAAATGTCTGGGTAAGGAAAATGTGAGATCTATCTATCATTTTATTATCAACCATTTATCTATCATCTATCTATCCATCCATCCATCCATTATATGCCTATCTATCTATCTGCTTATCTATTGTCTACAGAATCATACTACTCGATCACAAAAGGATAAAGATCTTATTAGTAGTGACAATAAGTAGAGGACTTGTGTCCAGTCAAATAAGAGAGGTATGTAAAAAGGAAGTATCTCACTAGATGTGGAATGTGAGAGTATCTGACTCATAGAAACGGGGCAGGATGGTGATTTACAAGAACTGGAGGTAAGACTAGCTGGAGGGATGTGAACATTATTGCTACAGTATACACAGTTTTAAATAGACAAGAATTGATTGGGTCATTCAAATGTAAAACACTATGAAGGATAAAAGTCATTAAGCGCTGCATTTTATACTTCAGAAGGAAGGATTTTAAATGCTCTTGCTGCACATCTCAAAACGGTAGCTGTGAAACATATTGAGATTAATTGTCTTCTAAACCACTACGAATATACACAATTAGAACATTTTAAACTTGTAAGCTAAGAATTAGTGAATCTGATGAGTTTTGTTTCTACATAGCAACAGTTAGCTCTAAGGGAATACACATCCTGGGAGATGACAAATTTTATTTTATCAGGGAAGCTTAAAGTAACTAGGTTATGAGCAAACATGTGCATAAATTTGGTTTTTAAAAGCATGAAATGCATCTAGGAGACATTTGAAATGCTTGAAAATTATGTGACTAGTCATGTGCATGTGGCCGAAGCCTCATACTGATGAAGTCAGTTCTGAAAACCATCTCTTGACTGGCTGCAACTTAACTTAAAAGACATAGAACTTTACTTTTATTAGCTTTTGCAAGATTATTCTAAACTTTTAAGGAAATAAAAAGAGCTGTCTGATAACACTTTGAAGTAAAGAGCAAAGGCATACAGCGTGCAATTGACCCACAGGAAGGAAGAACAAGGTAAGGTTATGGTAAAGACAGGCAAGCCAAACATCAGATACAATGGAGGGTCAATAAAGGGCCCATATGAACAGTCGCCCTGGATAGACTGGCCTCTGCCTTGCACCCAAAGAACTTACAAATAAATAAATCCAGAAAGAAAACAGATCTATGTGGGAAAGGTAGAAAATGGGGACAGGATAAAACCTCTAACTGTGTAAGGAATTTTTAAAAAAGATCTTAAAATTTCTAAACATAAAGGTGAAAATTTCATATCCTTAAACATGCAATCGATGAAAGAAAAGACCATGAATTTGAAGCCGAGCAGAGATGGGTATATGGGAGGATTTGCCGGGAGGAACTGAAAGGGAGAAATGTTTAATTCAAATGCCACCTCGAAAACAAACAAACAAAATCCCCAGAAAAAAAAAAATGATACAGTGACAAGTTGAGACGTTGTCTCCAGACTGTGATTCTATAGCAGTTGTGAATATGTGCATTTATGAATACATGAACGAGGTAGGAAAGGACAGAACAAGACAGGAAGAGAGGAAGTAGGAAGGAACAGAGCGTAGTAGGCAGCTAAATGAAATTTTGCACCGAAGAATATAGACAGCTTGCTTGGAGGTGGCAAGGGAAGTGGGAGCAATGGGAAGCAGAGGATAATGGTTTAAAAATTATCTCTAAGTGAAAACACACAAGCAAGCCTCACAGAAAACACACGAACACAAAAACCAAGAAATGGAAGCCGTGAGATTGTCACAGGCATGGCCCGGCATCGCTGGCTTCTCCTGCTAGCACTGCCCCAAGAAAATGTGAGCTCTGTGTTTGCTTTCCTAGTCCTTGATCGAGCTTTTAACTCCGGCCAATGCTGACCTTTGGCCTTCTCCACCTCCATATCCCAATTCCTCTTTGTGCAAACTACTTATTCTTTTCTTCCCTAACAGGGTTTTTGTGTTTACAAACGTTGTCCCCACTTTGCTCCCCATCCCCCCCATTCTCAATTTTTGTCTTCAGGCTATGCTGGCCATCAGGAAGTGGATGTGGGCAGGTCAGACTGAACAATTAGGACTGAGATTTCTAAGCTCAGAGACTACCAGGTAGGGAGAAGGAAGAGGTACGAAATTAATTCATCTAGTGGAAGCAGACCACCTATTCACGTTCCACTCTGCATGTAAAGAGAGAGGACATAAAGGTGCTGAAAAAAAAAAATAGCTTGCCAGCCTATCTTCAAGTGGGTAATTGGAAGACTGGTAGGAATTTTCAAACATAATATAACAAAATTTAGAAACAAAAAAGTTCCTTTTCATTTGCACAGAGGCTCTGTTGAAGCCGAAATACTTGTGGGATATTAGGAATGAAAAATGTCAGCATGCAACTGCCCGGGCTTGTCTGGTTTATGGCTCCCACCTCGTGGCTGTCATTACTGCCCAGTAAAAGAGCCCCTTTGTCCCTGGAGAATTACTTTTCAAAGACAAGAAATGTCCACGAGCATCCACTTTCTTTGACGTATAGGTCACGGCATTCAGAGCATAATGTCAGAATCGCCGAGTGCCATTGCCTTGAATCACGGAGCTGGGAAGTATGGGTGCAGATAAGCATTCTTACTCCTAAAAAATGTCCTTACTGTAAAGAAAGTGACTTCAGTAACTTGAAATGCAAATCCTTTAAAATAGAAATACATGTCCAAAAAGGGCAAGTCTTGAAGATGCAGAAATTGAAGAGAGATATATTTTTAAGAAATTCTTACTCTAAAGCCTACACTAGTGCTGTGGGTAGGTGTGCCCTTGCGCATGCCTGTGTGTATGTACGGGGGAGGAGAGTGTGCATGCGCACATTTGCAACATTGCTTTTTTTTGTGTTGTCTTGGTGGAAATACTCTCTAACTTCCTTGCCAAACTCTGAAGAAAGGAAATTCAAATTCAGTGGGGGTCTGGACTATGCCAGAATCCTGCCTGCCTCTCCAGCTGGTATGTGGCTCTAGAGGGGAATGGAGAGTTTGGGGCACAGCATGGCATGCCGTGGTCAAATCTTAGAGGTTAGGATACTGTCGCCGCAGTTCTTCTGGGAAATCATTCATGAATTCCAGTTCTGTTATTTGGGTTTGTTAATGCCATCATATCCAAGGAGTACAGCTAGCCACACCTTTTCCTCAGTGTCGAAGACAGCAGGGTCCTCATGTAGAAGTCTGATCTACGAATGCTCCCTGTACACATTTGCCAAAAACCTCACTGGAAATGAGGAAATCGGAAATCGGATTGTTCTGTGAGAGATGAAGTCATGATGGAGTAGGATGTCTGCCCCTGAGGTGGCATTTTCATGTGACATATGGTAGGGGACACGGCCATTATAAAAGCTGAGCATGTCAAGATGAACTTGAAAAGCCAGTGAGAATGGAGTGGCTCTTCAATTTTACTGTGGAGCCAGAGTGTTCCTCATTCCTAACTGAACATCAGCCTTACGCAGATTTTTGGTCTCTCGGTCACTGAACGCATCCTCCTTACCTCCCCAAACATCTTGTTTTCTAATAAGAACACAGAGGCAGGGTTTACGTCCTGTTGTCCTTTATGATGCCTATCCTATTTCTCAAAAGATTATATGTAAGTGTTGCTCTAAAATATTCAACTCTCCCCCAAGTCTAACAATATAATATGCTCTTGTTACCTCTCTTGGCTTGTAAGGGACAAAGCATGCATTCTGAGCCAGGCATTCTCCCCTTACAGAGAACCTGGATGAACAAGGCTTGGTAGACGCCATTGCCATTCCTGCTGTGTTATGCCATTATCATCATTTGAAAGTACAGCGTATCTCCAGATGCATTGGTAAGGGCTCAAGTCGCTTCCACCTCCTCTGTGTCTTCTGTTGAAACCATACGCCCATTTCCCCATCAAAGCATTTTATAAAGTGATGTTACACACGACCAACTTCAGATTATATACTTGAGCAGCTGGGAAAATACAACTGCGTTACTTTGAAATGAAAACAGTAATAAACTGATCCTGGTTTTATTTTTCTCAACATCCATTTTCAATGTATTTTTTTATTGTTTAATATTTTAAAATTTGAATATGTTTTGATCATATTGTTTCCTTCCCCAAAGAACTTTGATCCTCTCCTTCCCTATACACGCAACTTTGTTCTTTCTCAAAACAAAACAAAAACCCAATAAAACAATAAATCTCCCCCAAACCAAGAAAACAAAGTACCCCACCAAAACCCCACAAAAATGTAACCAAATAAAAAAAATAATAAAGCCAGGCACGTATCCACTCGGGGCAGTTTGCTCCGAGCAAGTGGGCAGAAATTATAGGCCTATTTGGTGCCAGTAAAACGGAGCAGCCAGAGATGAACTTGCACACACCCGCTCAGGGCACCATTAAGGTGAGCAACTATATGGTGGGGTGTGAAAGGAAGGGGGGGCAGAGAAAGGTTGTTGCCCTATGGAGAGAGATGGATCTGAAAAGGTCACAAGGAACCGGCTGATGTGGGACACCTGCTTGCTACCTGGGACATAGTGTCATTCAGAGCTGGGCTGTAGTCAAGAGTTACCTCTGGGTCCATGGCTCTACTGCAGCCTTGGTCAGTGTCAATGTCTGTAGTTCCTGCTACTACCAAAGACCATGAGAATACCTGAGGTGAGGGCTGCAACATGTGATTTCGTAGGTGCCTAAGGACCAAGCCACCGTAGCAACTCTCCTGATCTGAATAACATGATCTTCATAGCCTGGGCTGCTGACAAGGTCCATGGAGTAGTCAGAGTTTGGGCTACCGCCAGGGGCCATGTCTGAGTTCATAACCCTAATGCTGCCTGTTCGGCATCATTGTCAGTGACTCCTACTACCACTGAAGGTTGTGCGGATGCTAGGGGCATGGACAGATACCTAAGGTCATGTTGGTGGCAGAGGTACAAATGGGGTGGATAACGCTGCCACCTGGCACCCTGGAGATGTCCAAACAGGACTGCAGCCAAGATTACAGTCAGGATCCATGGCCTTACTGTGGTGGGACTATGTTGATGTTAGTGGCTTCTGTTACCGTCAAAAGTAATACAAAACCCCAGGCTCTGGACAGAACCTGAGGCTGTATTGGTGTCTGAAGGTCATACAGCCACTCTTGCCTGATCTGAGTACCCTGTACAGAAATCTGGGGCTGTGGTGCCACCTAGGCCTGAGTGGCAGTCCAAGGCCATGTCAGGGGCTATGGCCTTGCAGCAGTCATGGTATGTGTCAATATCCATGTCTCTTGGTACCAGCAAAGCCTGGGAAGATGTCTGAGATCTGGGGGCCACCTGGGTCATGCTGTTGTCTGAGAACCACCTTACAACTGGTGCAGTGTTCAACAGGGTGGCATGTACAACCACCTGGGGACATGATGACATCTGGCCAGGGACCATGATTGGGTTTGTGGTTGTCCTGCAACCTAGATAGGTGATCTAATAATAGATGTGGTGATCTCTATGGCCCATGTTGCCAACAAAGGCCACAAGAAGCCCTGCCTCTGGACTGCCATCTGTGGCCGTGCTGGAGTCTGTGAGATATGTGCTGGTACCATGTCAACCTCTGTGGCCTGCACTGCCTTCTGTAGCCTTCTGTAGCCAGACGGAAGATGCCTAGGGTCTGGATTCCAGCACAGGAAAATTCATCCTGTCCCTAATAGGATAACGGCCACACACACACTTCGGAAAGTTTGCCTCACCTCTCAACATGGGCCTTGGAGAGCTGGCACTTTCTCTCACCTGAGAGGAATGGTCCCAACAGCCCGGACTGACCAACTCAGTTGCCACCCAGCACATATAGAGGACTTGAAATTGGCACACACCAGCATCTACCCCATCTGTGATCTGCCGCAGTGTTTGAAGGGACTGAGCCTGGAGAGCCAGAGTTGTAAGATCTCCATTGACTCAGGTAACATCAGGCTATGAGAGAGAGGAGAAATCTAGGCTTGAGAGAAGAAGAAAGAAGGGAGGAAATGAGAAAAGGAGAAGAGGACACCAGAATCCAGCCCTCCAGTCACACAGACAGCTACAGAGGAAGAAAAAAAGAGAGACATATAGATTAAAGGAAGGTAAAAAGCCCAAAGGCAAAAAGTAATTAAAGAGAAATAGGATAATTTCGGTCAGAAAAGCTCACTAGAGATAACCCAAGCTAAGGCTGGGCATTCATAACTAAAAACAAGTCTCCATGTACTTGTTTGGTAGCTGGGTAGCAGGCCCCAAAAGAGGATAAAAAATAACCGGCAGTTGATAAAACATCTTGAGAAATTCTGCTTGCCAAATGAAGTAAATGAAATGTAGTGAGGACCCAAGGCATCCGGATCACCAGCCTGTTCTTCTTTCACACAGAGACATATTTAACTCCTGTGTCTTCACTATTTAAATTATTTTTATATAAGATTCATTTTCTCTTTCTCACTGGCATAGAAAAAAATGCAGCTAAGTACAATACAAACTACAAGATAAAGCAGAAGAGAAACACAGCTAAAAGGCACACAGTTACCAAGGTCCTATGACTGTCTTCCCTCACCTCTGCCATTAGTGCTGACAGTCACTCACACTGAGCATTCTGTTTGGGGAACTTCTACTGTCTTAGTCCATTCTCCGCTCTTGCGACTGACTTAAGCATCAAGTTTAATTATTCTATTTTGCAGAAGAGGAAACAGAGAAACAAAGAGCCCTTGCAGCCTGGTTCTTCTCTTTGTGTAGTAAGTAGTGGGCTAGAGGTTTAAATACTACAGCATTCTTTTGGTTCAAATATTCTATGGAGGAGCTGGCATGCAATAGTGGGGAGTGCCAGGGGCCTGCCCTCAAGGAGAATAGAGTATTGTGTACTAATCTACTAATCAATGTAAATAAACTGCTCTATAGTCAAATTACACATTACAAGCTTTAGAAATATATAAAAGAGACTAAATATCCTGACTAGATATAAAATCTGTTGGGGGATATTCACAGACACAGACATGTGGATTTGGTAGTAATAAATGCTAGTTATTCCTTCTGATAGGGCATGAAAGAAACTGCCCCATTTGGATATTAAGCATTATTGAGAGTATACTGTGTTTTGATGCCCAGAAACAGAACTCACTGAGTGTTTTCTGAGTGTCCATGGTGTGGTAAAGAACTATTCAATCTTTAATGAATACTCTCAAAGAAGACGAGAGGATGCTGCGTGAGTAGGGAAGTAGGGTGGGCCTGGATGGTGAAGAGAGGGGTGAATATGATCAAAATACATTGCATGCATTGTCAAATAATTAATAAAATATTGAAAATATTCACAATTGAATACATGAGTGTCTGTGATAATTCCCCTTAAAATTATTAATTTTTAAAAACATATTTTATATATAGCAATACCATTTACATACTAAATACTGCAATAATACGATGATTTGGTATAGTTTTAAACAGAAGGGAAAAATCATACATTAGGTCTTAGAGCAACCTTTTTTTAAAATATTTATTTATTTATTATGTATACAATATTTTCTCTCTCTATCTCTCTCTCTCTCTCTCTCTCTCTCTCTCTGTGTGTGTGTGTGTGTGTGTGTGTGTGTGTGTGTGTGTCTGCAGGCCAGAAGAGGGCACCAGACCTCATTACAGATGGTTGTGAGCCACCATGTGGTTGCCGGGAATTGAACTCAGGACCTTTGGAAGAGCAGGCAATGCTCTTAACCACTGAGCCATCTCTCCAGCCCCTAGAGCAACCTTTTAAAATTATATTTTTAAGTAGGTCAATGTGGCAATCTTATTCACGCTTGATCATATCTACTTCCTAGTGCACAATGGAATTAAAAAGGACGTCCAGCTCTCACAATGACTGACTCAAAGAAGCCCCATGCTACATTTTTTGGAATACAAAAACGACTAATGCCACATGACACACAGAAATATGGATCCATAGAACCTTCCTGAAAAGCGAAAACAATGGTAGTGTCGAAAAGAGAAAAAAAATTAGCTTTAAATCAATTTTCATGCATCCTTTTGTCTATACGCCATACATTCTCATCACTTAATAGCACCATCTCTCGGTGTCCTTTCTATAATTTGAGACTCAACCCACACTTAGACCTGTTTACATGTGTGTATTAAAATATTATACTTGCTGGGCATTATTGGTGTATGCCTTTAATCCCGCACTAGGGAGACAGAGGTCCAGGACAGTCTCGAACCCACATGTTAGGGAGAATGTGGTCTTGTGATTTTTGTTTTGTTGTTTTTTATTTAATTTGAATCATCTTGTTTAATATTACACTTTCCAGACTCATCCATTTTCTTGCAAATTTCACAGTTTAATTTTATACAGTTGAACAATATTCCACTGTGTATGTGTACTACATTTCATTATCCATTCATAGGCTGATGGGTATTCATATGGCCTTATAGAGAAATGATGGAAACTTATGGAGATGAAGCCTGCTTGGTAGCAGAAATAGGTTTCTCTGCTCCTCTCTGTTGGTCTCTCTGAACAACTCTGCTCCCCCACACCCTTCAACCTCAGACCTGAAGCCAGTGCATCCAATTGACTATGTATTGTTATGTCTGATATTGAGAGACACAGTAGATTCTCCTGTCTCTCTTGAGTATTGTCAGAGTGATTAAAACTCTAATGCTTGGAAACATGACAACGCACTGCATTTATCACCGATGATAATTCATTTTTCGTGGCCCTGGAGAGCTGAACCTGGCATTTGTACCTTTCACCAAACTGCTATGTATTCTTGAAAGGATGCTGATTGTTCCTATGATCTTGCCTCCCTCCGTCTAGCCCAGATTTCAACTACCAACTTCTAGTTTCAGACACCTGGACAAGTTGAAGCTCATTCCACAGACCTGAGAAGGCCCTCTCTTGCATACCGCATTTGTTCTCGGTAAGTTTGCTATGCTTCTCCTTGGCTCCCAGCCACTCTGTATCTAAAGGTATTAGAGTAGAATCAAGGGCGGGCCTCCCCCACTCCCCACTGCTGGGTGATGGCAGGAGCAGAGCCATCTTGCGACTGGGAGCTAACAAAATTCTTAGCTTCGAAGACAGAAGAAAGGCTTCATTTAGATACCAGGGAGAGATCAAAGCCAAGAAATACAAACAAGTCTGTTGTCTGAGGCAGGCGGAGAGTCATCACCGGGGAGCCCCACATCTCTGACAGCACAGCAGATGCAGTACATCTGAGAGGTTGCCACAAAACAAATAAATACTCCAGGGCCCCTTCCCTTGATGTCTCCAGGAAACAAAAGCACGGGGCTTTCACCTGTAACACACAGCAGCCTGCTCTGTGCAGCTGGGACACGGTCTTCCACCCCCTTCTACTTCTGTAGTCCTCGATGAAAACTGAGTATTTTTGTTCATTGAAATTACCCACAATGTACAACTTTACGTGTGTGTCTGAAGAGTAACGATAAACATAGTTTCACTTGAAACTCTCTCTGGGAAGTGACATACCGACACTTTGGCGAATCGGAAGGGTTTCAGGCTGCTGGTGGCAATTAACAGAAGCACTTTGCTCTACTAAGCACAGCTCTGAAACTCTAACTCATAAATGAACAAAGGGAAGGGTGTGGATTTCCCTCTGGTGGAGAAACCTCTTGGATGAAGAGGGAGATGGACATGCGTTGTCATCTAACACATGGGAAGACAGGCTTCAGTGGTTCATACTCATGTCTGTTTCTGGTCGCTATCATAATCCTGTGACTGCGAAACTATCATGTTTTTAGATGGAGAGCATTTGAATGTTTTCCTCAATGCTTGTGGCAGGTAATAGAATTAAGGTATGTACCTGTTTTATTTAAAAATATCTATAACTTAATTTTAATGACTTCAACCAGTTAGAAAATTGAATCATTAGTTAGATAATTATATAAAAATATGTGGAGGCTACAAAACATAACATTAATTACAGGGCTTAATATTTAACTTATTAAATTTTAAGGAGACCTAAAATAGGCTCTAGCTCATAGCAATTAAGGATTGCTAACCAAAGCAGTCAACTAGAGAAGATGCTTTTCTCTTTACACCCTAATTTAAAAAACACATTCTAAATATAAACTAGAGTCAATGGCCACCCAGTGTGCCCAGGAAGTCCCCCATTCAGTCCCTGGACTTTAATGGTAAGCAGCAGGGGTCTAATTGCCGGTACATTGGAAGAGGCAGGAGAAAGTTAATGGATAGCAGGGGTGGTATTAAGAGAGATGTGAATTTTACTGGGAATTTGGGGACAAGTTTCCATGGAAGTGACACCTGAGAGGAAATGCAAGGGGTCCCTCGATACTAGCCAGGTATAAAGCATTCTGGTGGGGGGAAATGTGAAGCAGGAAACGAGAGAGGTGCGGGCAAAGACAAAATGGCAGAAAGGTAGGGACTTCTGCATCAACGAGCCACAGGGAAAGAGCACAGAGTGGAACAAAGTGTATCTGACCTAGGTGGCTCGAGGTTCAGGTTAGAGAGAAGGCTAGTAGGCTAGAGAAGGCAGACAGACAATTCAAAGTCTTGCAGTCTGAAGACTTCTAAAGGTTTGGGGAGGGTCACAGGAGTTGGAGGAGGGTGCAGTCGGTAGTTTCATGCAGCTGGTGTACAAAGCTTACCAGTCTAAGGACAGAATGGACAACAAGGAACAAGGAACACTCCAGGTATCCATCTTGGAAATACATGTTCTAACTAGACTTCCAGTTGACTCAAAGCTATACCTGTCTGGGAACCAGCAGAGTGTTCAATTGACTGAGTAATATTTCTTAAATATATTTATATATGATGTTATGGGCAAAAGAGAAGAAATATGGAGCCAGAAACCAATGAAGCCAAAAGATTTTAAAAAATCATTAGTCATGGAAGAGCACTATTTCAGATCTCCATATTTTGGCTTTTCAATAATGTCCACATAGTCTGCCTGTGTGTGTGCACACATGTGTGCACATGGACTTGCTCCTGTGGAGTTGATGTCAGGGATTTTCCATTTATTTTCAAGCTTTTTAAATGCTTGTTTTGTGTCTGTGACTGGTTTGCCTTTAGGTGTATGTATGTGAACCACGTGTGTCCGTTGCCTGTAGAGGTCAGAAAATGGCACTGGATTCCCTTTAATTGAAGTTATTGGTCACTGCATGCCACCATGTTGGTGCTGTGAGCTAAACCTATGTCCTCTTCAAGAGCTCTTAACCACTGAGCCATGACTCCGGCCCTTTCTACATGAGTTTGGAGAAAGGGTATCGCACTTGAGCTGTTAGCTCACCAGTTTGGCTCTCTTGGGTGGTTAGCTAGCTCCAGGGATCTGGCTGTCTGAAGTTATAGATACATATCTGGCTTTTGTATTAGTTGGTATTGGGATTTGAACTCAGGTCCTCATGCTTATTTATCAAGCCCTTTGCCTACTGAGCCATCTTCCCAGAATCCACACTTACTCTTGCATTCAGTCTCTCCGAGGAAGGAATCTCTGTATCTTCTAATAGACCAGGGTAAGTGAACGGTAAAATTAGAACTGGGTAGAACTAAGATGATGTGGTGTTCCTATGAGGCATGACGTGTGATACAAGGCACATCACTTGGGATATATCGCCAAAATACATTCACTTATATCTTTGAATGTGTCCTGTGACAGAAATGTCACTTGTCCTTCCAACGGGATGGAAATGGCTCAAGAACATGCTTAAGTTACTCTGTTCAGGGACTGGCAGATTCTGGGCTGTGATCAGCTTCTACAGAATGCATTTCGATGATGCAACTACAGCCCTCACATATGAAATTTACAAAAAGTAACACTAATTGCCTTTAAAGTGATGCATCTCCAGGGCTTTTTCCATGACCCCAGCTGCCTGACATAATTGGCTGGTTTCTCCTTGTAAGCCTTTATCCAGCTCCCAACTCGTACTTCAACCTACAGCAATCTGCAAGATATTTTTTTGGATGAAAAAATGACTCAACCAACAATATTCAGAAGGAATCACGAAACCACTGGCATTGCCCAAGTGTCAGAATCCGAACAGGGACTTTGGAAGTCCAGTAAGTGTTTTTGTGGCGCCTCCCTGGTGAGGAGAGGGCTGCCAGGGCGGAACTGAACCATGTGCAGGTGCGTTCCGTCATTCTTTCCCTTTCAAGAAACGGAGCACACAGCCCAGGACTTTCTATGGATGGGAAGCCAGGCAGCGAGGGCCCCAGTTTGACAGGCAGGCAGAGCACACTCTCTCCCGGATGCAAAGGTCATTAAGACTTAATGACCTCCTCTGAGGCCACCCACCCAGAAGAACAAAGAGTCCTGGTGAGCAGAAAGATGAGAGCAGAGGACTGGTGTGTGCTGGGTTCCTGTGTGGAGAAGTGGTGACCTCATGCTCTGACTTCACACACTGAGCACAGTCAGACCCTGGGTAGTTAAGAAGTGGGTAAAACACACGGTAATTTCACTGGCATTTTGGGAAAGAAAAACTGTTGAGCCAGGTCCTTTTTATTCTCATATATTACCGAGTCCTGAAAAGACATAAGACAACATAAAGAATAGAAACAGCAAAAGAACCTCCCACAGACATGCACATACATACACAATAAACACATACATACCAATAAACATACTACACATATAAAATATACAGCAATACAAATGCATAAAAACATACCACATGCACACTCTCTCACACACACACCACTGCCACTATCACTACTACAGACACCACAAATATACTTAAACAGATATCACACACACATACATCAACACAGATCACACAAACACACATATGCCACAAACATGTATATAAATACATAAACACATACAACATAATGCCCCCACACATACATATACACAGAGCCCTTATCACACACACACACACACACATGAAGACATAACACACACATGCATGTACCCCACCAATATGCCACACATACATCCATGAGCAAGCACCACATAGGCATACCACACTACATATCCCATACACCACATACAAACACATAAGCACAAACCACATACATACGTTATACCATAGCACATGATACACATACACATATATAAACACTGCAAACACACACACAGAGAGATATATATATATAAATTCATTCCATATACACCATACATCACACCACATATACCATACCACAGGCATCACACTCCCACACATAAACATATAGCACACACTTATATAAACACATAACAAGAACACATGCATACATACACCCCATTCAAACACCACACATACATACATAAACATACACCATATACAGACAAACCATACCACATAACCCATACACCTCATATAAATATAGAAACACATACCACACACATATACCATGCAAGAACATTTTTATTTTGACTTTTCCCCTTTCATCCTGACATCTAAGCACTTGGGCTGGCTCTCTCTGAATTAGATAGAACTTCGATGGCAAAGACTGATGACCAATTTCTTAGGAAGTAATTGAAGGTCCAGGAAAAAAAGAGAAATTGCACTTGGCTATGCCCTCTCCTTTAGCTGTGCCTGGTTCTTTTCTATGCCTTGCTGAAATAATTCTTAAGGTGGAACCCTGAGACCTGCCACATTAGCACCTCCTTAGGACTAATGTTATAAGCCATAATCTTGGGCTTCATCCCAGACTTCCTGAACCAGAAACCTGGATGTAGACCCAGCAACACATGTTTAATAAGACCTCCAGCAGACTCAAATACGCACACATTCAAACAACTAGAGCATTCAATTGCCTGGAATTTCTCATATGTGTGTTTCAATATTATAACTGAAGGCAGAGCTTAATACAAACCCAAAAGGACAGAATATTGTTCAAGTCACGGAAGAGACTTACTTTGATCTCCCTTCAAGAAGGAGCTCTTCATTCAGTTGCAAGCAGAGCAGTTAGCTGACAAGCCCGCAATGCCTTTGGTAGCATGCACTTTTACTGGTAATTTTCTACAGCAAGTCAACGTAGAAAGCTTTCTAGGACCTGGTCATTTCAGCCCAGGTGACAGCCTCTGAGGGAGCTTGCTATCAGATCATATCAGGAACACCTTTGTTAGACCAGAACTGAAGTTTAGCTGCGCGTCTTCCTTTCTTCCATCTTGTCATTTGAAAGTGTCACATTGGAAATCTGAAAGTTTCCCCTGCCCTAGTCCCTTCCCTTTAACTTTTTAAATTAGCTAGTTAATTTTCCCATTAACTTCCCTTGTGACGATACCCTGGAACACCTACACTTTTTTTTTCTTTGCACCAGCTTCCCAAGGTTGCCACTAGAGTAATTGTGCTTGTTGCTATAGTGAAACCTGCATCAGTTTCTTTCCTCTTTGTCATCAGAGCAAATGAACAATAGCAGATTCAGGATAAAGGAGCAACTCCAGCCCTCGGAGGCAGGAGCTTGAGGGAGGTCACAGCGTCTGCAGTTAGGAAGCTGAGAGAGATGGTGGCTGGCTCTTAGATGACTTGTTTTGAAATTCACTCCAGGACCTATTTCCATCAAGGGGTGCCCCCCACATTCATGGTTAAGTCTTCTGACATAAACATGTCTTGAAGTGTCCTAAATTATATGCCCAGATATATGTTTTCTAGGTGGTTCCTAATCCATTCAAATAGACAATGAACACTAATTGGCATATCATCTGAACTTTCCTTTTCCCCCAATATTAAGTGTTCTTGAAGACAGAATTCTGACATACTTTGTACGATCTAAGAGCGTCATTAGATAACAGCTTATTTTTAAGGACAGACAGGACTATCTAGCTGCCCTAAATGCTAAATGTACTTGCAGTAAATTAATCACCCCAAACCATTGACCCAGCAGGATGGGAACTCCTGAAGAAGAAAGCCCAGTTAATAAGAAATACAGGATCCCTATCTTCACTTGGTGTTTGCCTGCAGTACTGGAGAGGTTACACCTTTGCCCCATCTACTTACCCTGAGTCCTACAAGATTAATGAGATAATAAAACAGTAATTAGAGAGAGATGGAAGGAGATGGATTACCGGGAGGAGAGGACGGGCAAGCTTCACACACACGGGACACCTGTTGTCTTTTGGGGGAGGAAACTCCACAGTGCCACACTTAATTGCTCATTAACTTCAAGGCTGATTTCCTGTCTTAGGAAAACACTTGCCAGGTTAATTTGAAAGTCATATCCCATACATTGATATGGGAAAGTGATCAAGTGTTATTTCTCCACAGGTATCAAAAACAGAGAAACTGAACTTGCCAGCTCCTTTGTTATGGGCCAGCTTTCCCCTGTCCTGAATCTCACTGATGCTTGGTGTCTTATAGCTAAGGCTTTAGTGGGACCTGGCTGTTATACTTCCCAAAAGTATTAAGTTGTGTGGCACCAAAAAGAGAGATTTCTTAGCTATCAACCACCAATCGAAAGCTAGTTACAAAGTGCTTACCATAGCGACTTGGGAGTCTTTTCTGTTCCTTGCATTTCTGACTAGCGTGTCTACTGAAGGATATGGATTGTGCAAACCTTGTTAAACAACATAACTGTCTAGAATATTCTCTTAACTAAATGCTGTGCATGTTTTCAGTATAGAAACTCTATCTCAAAAGAATTTATAAACGTTGTCACTAAACTTTGGAGAACATTTCTTCCAGAATTTTCCCTTTGTTTTCCAGTTCCTGGAGCTTTCTTTCAGCTGCTCAGTTACAGCTATGTGGAAGATGGTAAATCATTAAAACAAAGATATTTTTCTTCTTTTTGTTGTTTTGAGACATGGAGAGTTTCTCTGTGTAGCCCTGGCTGTCCTGGAACTCCCTCTGTAGGCCCGGTTGGCCTTGAAATCAGAGATATTCCTGTTCCTGTCTCCTGAGTGCTGGGATGAAAGGTGTGCGCCACCACACTCAGTTCAAAACAAAACTGCTTTATAGATTGTTATTGAAATCTTCATTGATTGTGTATCTAAATTTGCATTGAAAATACAGAGTTAGTGAAGAAAATTGAATGAATCGATTATTCTATTTTTGTGCTGACTTTTTTTTCAGTGTGAAGCTGACTCCAGAAGAAGTTGAGGATAAAATTTGAGGGCAACCACAAACTGACAGGAACAGGCTCCAAAGACCACTTAAAATTGAAAATAAAATGATGGACAAAGATAATGTTACAGAATGAAGATATTCATGTGAAAAACTAGTAAAGAAAAGGATGGACAGATCAGAGTCTGGTAATAAAGTAAGCTCAGCTTGGATGGTAATATCTGATAATATAATCGTCATCAGTACTCTCTTTATTCTTGGTGTTTTTTCAAGACTGTCTTCTGAGAAAACAAACCTAAGGCTAGCAGTTAGTCTAAGTTTTGAGGGCCAGAGCGGTGGCTTCATGAATAAAGGTGCTTGACACGAAGCCTGATGAATTTAGTTCAACCCCTGGGTACATGTGGTAGAAGGAATCCTCTCATGAAAGTTGGTTTCTGACCACCATACACATACAAATGCATGACTGACTGTACACATAACCATACCACACGCGCAATAAGTACATATGTTCAAGAAAGCTAAAAACACTAAATATCTTGAATAATTAATAGTAATTATATATTTCATAGGATACTTTGTGATTTTTTTTTATTCAGTACAATCTACAGAAAGATTCAGTCATTCATTTAATAACACAGAAGCTCCTCACACTTTGATTTGGTGACCATTTATGGGAGACTTTTAATAACCCCCATTTTCCCTATCTCTTTCTCTTTTTTCTGTCCTAGGATGTTCTCTATATTTTGAAACATGGAAAGGCTGCAGAGACAAACACTGGCACATGCACTCCATGTGTGTAACTGACTTTTGCTGCCTTTCCATGAATATTTCTCAATCAGCGTGTGCATTTGTCAGACATATTCTATATTATTCATGAGATGAGGAGCAAGGGAATCATAATACAATGATATGTATATTATATGTTAATGACTGATAAAATTTTGAGTTATTTCTCTGGAGCACTTCTTGCAACTTTCATATTCTACAAAATATCAAGGGTGGTTACGATCTAAGCAAAGTTCAACTTTAAGTCTTTCAATCTTGCAGGGAGTTCCATTTTATAAAGAAAACGAGTTGAGCTTATATAGCCATCAAGAATCTAAATTCTTGATGTGCTAAATTCACTACCTTTAAAAACAATAAAAAGTAGCATTTGTTTAAAAAATAAAGGAGAAGTGATGGATAAAAACGCTGAAACATCTTAGGATATTTTTCTTTTCTTTCTTTTCGAAAAGAAAACAGAATAGAAAAGAGAAAAATGCTGCAAACACTAAAGAAATGCCACTCTTACAGTTATTTTCTGAAACTGTCCCCAAAGGATATTTTTTTAAAATAAGGCTGCTTTGAAGATATGAAATGCAGAAACAGCAGAGCTATTTGAATTACCCCAATGACATATTTGCTCCTAGATTTCATTTCTAGTTATTACAGCTTTCCACAGTTAGGTAGGACATATTTTTAAAAACAACTCATTGTAATTGATCATGGCATAGGTTATAGAATTTTGCAAGTATTGTGTGCAATTTGGGTAAAGAACCTTAACATCAGCAATTCTTCATGTTGAAAATTTAGATTTTAAAATTACTTAGTGGAGGTTTCCTTGAGGCCATTGTTATGTCACTGACTGTGCTGTCATTGTCTAACATTCCCACTTCTGTGATGACTTGGTTGCACAAGGGATGAGGTGATCATGGGAAAGGTCACAGAATATGAGTCCATCTTATGACCAAATTATATCCATGTCTTCAAAAGCCCACTTTTAACACAGATTGGGTTTCCTCTGATTTACAGAGAACAAATAAACAGATCAAAGGATTTCTCAAAGAGAAGAAAATAACTTGCAGGCAGCACACATGAAGTAGTAGTGCAATGGCACAAGCTAATTGACTCAAAAACACATTTTAGTACTTAAAAAAAAAACAAAATTTCAAAGCTGGGAACCTCCCAAAATTCTCTCCAAAGAAAATGTTCTATTACAGCTTTGATTGTACAAACACACCCTGCGATTATCACCATCCAGAAACTATGGAAGAGGCTCACTGCCAAGGTGTGAGGAGGCATTTTAACATCGCAATCCATTCCTCTCTCCCAAGCTATCTCACAAGCTAGAAGAAGCCCATGGATAAACTGTCCTTCATGTGCTTGCTCTCATGGCCATCAGTTCCTCTTACTGCAGTGAGGAAATGAGCGTTTGCCGCTTACCTTTAGGACAGGTGTCCTCTCTGCTCCTCATAGCCATCATAAGTCGTTTACCAAACCAGTCAGCATTCTCAACCAGGCATGATCTGGGTGGTCATGCCAACTTGAAAAGCAGTTCAAGACATGCACCATCAACACTTGACCCCCCTAAAAGTAATTCAGTCTAAGGTCTTGGTCACTAAACTTGCCTTAGCTAATACTCTATTTCAACAGGGAGCAGTGCACAGGCCATAAGGCTTTGGTTTGTTAAACTGCACCCTATTATAATGGCTAGTATCCTTTGCAAGACCAAGCAAAGGTTCTAGCTTTCAATTACTATATTGAAATATATGGGCCATGTATTCATTAGTAGGATGAGAATAATGTCATCTATAAATAAAAGGCTCTGTGTTTTGCTGAACTCTCCTAATAATTAAGCTCAGATATTATTTATACCGTTAAAGTTAAGTAAACTATGTGGTTCTAGATTTTATTTGGTCATAAAAATGAAAAAGAAGTTGTTTTCATGACATACAAAATTCTGACTTGTTAAATAAATCTTTTAATTTAATTGAGAATGTTTTATGTTGTTATGATTTGTGGACTTTTTCTTTTATGGTAAGATACACAATTTCAGGACACGAGAGTTACCATATTTTTATAATAATTTTCTTGAAATTATAATCACATCATTTTCCTTTTTCACTTTCCTCCTGCCCACTTCTCCTATGCACTCTTATTGTTCTCTGTCAAATTTATGGAATCTCTTTCTCTTATTGTTCTTAAATATATGTACATACATACACAAATGCATACATGTACACACATATACCTACACTCCAAAATATGTAAATACATCCTTCAGTCTGTTTAATGTTACACATTATAATGCAATGTATTAGATACATACCAAACACACACACACACACACACAAACACATAATTCCAATACTAGAAATTTGGTATTAAATGGCTAATGAGTGAGCTCTTCTTTTAGAAAGACTATCATCCTATTTTCGGTATTTCTGACTTTCACATGGTCTTTGTCTAGGGCTGAGGCCTGGCGAGCTTCCCCTGTTGCATATTAGCATGTCCATTGGTACCATCATTCAGGTCTTATTTAGGCAATCAAGTTGATGGTAAGTTATCCCATCTTTATAGAGAAAA
>JAQHUG010000034.1:2148578-2178003 GCA_028555095.1 Dicrostonyx torquatus | reverse complement strand
TTCTTGGTATATTGACAAAGTCAGATATAGCCACTTGTAAAGTAATAACTATCTTCTTGGAATGAATTCTTGCATTGGTGTTTCTCAGGGTTGTCTAGACGTTCCTAGGTGATTTCATATCACTATTTTGACTTCAATGGTGTTTATGTTTCCGAATATTTGCTTTTAGTTCAGATTTCTCTTTGGTGTCAGACCTTTGCATCTCACTGCACATCAACTATCTCCAGTTAGACAACAGATAAAGCTCTTGTACACTCTATATCCATAATCAAGATTGCATTCTTATTCCCCCAAACTCTCTGAAGTCCAGTGGCTGTCCAGCTGCATAAGCCATAAGCCTCACCACAGCGACAATTTTGTTCTGCATCTGTGTTAGTGCTTATACTCAATACAAGGTATGTGATGCACTTTATAACATTTGGCATTGCCACATCAGTCCCATAATTTCAAGTGTTCAGAACATGATGATCTCTTACACGGACTGTTAGAAAGGAACTTGAACTGAGTAACATTCAACTTCACCTTTCTTCAAGTCATTGTTTACGAAAACTAGACACGATCATATCATTTTCTTGCTTAATTCTCTATCTATACATGTCATTGTGAGATCCAAATTCTTTAAAATGGTCTGCAGCGTGCGGAAGATATGCACAAACTGAATTTCCTTTGAGTTAGTGGATACATATTCTCTTGCTCCCCATTCCCTTCACTAAACTCTAGGAGGATCCCTGAATTCTTTTTTTGTTTTTTCTTCAATGCAAGTCCTATTGACTCAGAACTTAAGTGATCATTTATATGATCACTTTCCGCTGTTCCAAGTATGAGTCAAGCACCTTATTTTGAAGACTCTCCAGAGCACAGGGAATAGAGGCACAGTACTGTACCCACTCTCTCACTTGGATCTGGTATCTGAACTAGGAGGACAGGCTTGTGGTTCAAGCACTTTTATCCATAAAGCCATTTCCACAGCCATATCCTAATAATAGTGTTGACACAAAACTGCTGTTCTTAGCCATGCCTTCATTAATTCCTGAAAGATAACAGGTAGAGGCTGCTGTACTTTTCCACAGCTAGAAAAGTGCCCAAATCTAGATTTAGCACTCAGACCTAACTCAAGGCAACCTCCAGGGAAATGCAGAAAATGGGCTAGCAGTCTAGAAAGTAGAGAGGGTACTTCAGTATAGCATGAAATGCTCTCTGAACTGGAAACACTGAGGAAAAGACTCAGTGCATGTGAATGGAGGAAGTACATATATTTCCAACAACACAATAAACAAATTTAAGAGTTGGTTATAAAGCAATGCTCATTTTCCCATGTCTTCTTTTGCCACTTCAGTTCCTTCATACAGTAAAAGAGCCAAATGGGAATTCATTGACAAGCAATGGGAAGAAGGAATCTCCATGTCTCAAAATACTACACTCATTTCAAGGACACATTTTGATTATTTATTCCTTTACTCATTTATGTCAGTGTCTCATTGAAGGTCATTCCGATCCCAATTAAGATTACACTCCTTAAAACAATATATTTGCTTCTTCTAAAACCCACATACATTTGTTTTAGAGTCTCTTAAACTCAACAAACTTCTAAATGAAACTGAAAGTGAAAAACTAATTTTGGAGCCAACTCTGAAAAAGTCAACAGAGTTTACACAGATATGTATACTCCCTCATACTGACTAGTCTTTCATATGTCTTTCCTATATATTTTTAAGTTTCATTTTTCACTAGAATATTTCATTTTAGTTGTAAATTTCTGATTCTTCATGGAAAATATTTTTTTAAAAAAATGTTTAAAAGAAAAATAATTCTTAACCTTACTACCCAGAAACATTTATTCTAGCATATTTTATTAACACAATTTAACATAATTTAGATAATAAAATCTCTGTTGTTTTTACTCATTATTATACATTAAAACATGTTTGACATAAAATGTCTGCAAAATATTACTTTTATAATAGTTAACTCAAGTTAGAATTTTAGAAGCTTTTAATTTATTTTAGCATTATAAATACAGTCATGAATTTGTTTACCACTCTTGAACATACTCACAGATGAGAAATTATCTTATAAGAATGAAACGATATATTCATCAAGGCATTTGATTCCCCTTTTTTATTCATATTTGAAAAGTAGGAAACTAGTTGCTTTCACACATATGATTTAGGAAAAAGAAACTTTATATTTTTAAGAGCATGAAGCATCTATTTCACCATTCAAATTTAAATATTATAGTGAACATACAACTTTTATTAACATTACTAGAAAATGTCTATTTGTACATACAAACAATAAGGGCTCACATTATCATCTTCAGTGTCTGCCAGTTTGCATGAACACATGGCATGTTTCTTTTGTACCGTTTTATTTTTCTTTCAAGGTTGACCCATACGGCTTAGACTTCTATGAATGTGCCCAGAGTGACTCTTTCATTGAGAATCTCTATCCTGTGTTTGAACTCATGCTCACATATTTCTGACAATTTTTTCCTTGAGAATGCCATAATCTCACTGTGTCTACTTGGGCTTCTCTGTTCTTGGGTGTGCAAAGCAATGATACTGAAGGTGTTGGAAACACCTAAGCAATGTTTTATGGAACTATTAATTCATTAATTCCCCAAGAATAAAATGATGTCATTCTCATTTCCTATTTGATCCATTGAATGGGTGTACTCTGTTCCTTGTAGGGCAATAAAATTAAAAAACCCAGAGCATCCTGGGAAAATCAGAGAAAGACAATCAATCCTAAACCAACAGGTATAAGGGAAAACAAATTTCATGTTTATGCTCTCTTGGTGGTTCAAAGCTTAGTGAATGGAGATGAACTAGGAGACCCCAGTCAGGCTCCATCATAAGATACAAGAGTATTACTTGTGGGTCACTGTTGCTTTCATTGGTTAAATAAAGAGACTGCCTTGGCCTTTTGATAGGGCAGCCCTTAGGTGGGCGGAGTAGACAGAACAGAATTCTAGGAAGAAGGGAAGTTTGGCAGACGCCACGTTTCTCCGGCCTGAGATGGACGTAGATTAGGATCTTTCCTGGTAAGCTACCACCCCATGGTGATACACAGATTACTAGATATGGGTTAAAATGATATATGAGAGTTAGCCAAGAAGAGTCTAGAACTAATGGGCCAGGCAGTAATTTAATTAATACAATTTTCGTGTGGTTATTTCAAATGTAAGCTAGTCTGGCGGCCGGGAGCCAAGTGGGATGGAACAAAGGACCCAGCCTGCTCTCATTGCAACAGGTCACTGCTTCAGGCTAGCTCACCTTGACAGTACCCAAAAGCTGCTGCCAGTGGAAGGTGATTATAGTACCTGCATGGCGAGCACATGGCTTGGCTCAGTCCTTCAAGTTCTTGGGTTCTTGTTCAGAGCTGTCAGTTATCATTACCATCTTTGCTGAGAATTTCTGAACAAAGGCCAAGAATATGGTAAGTTCAGAGATTAAAAATCATGTCTTGCATCACTGGTTTCACTAAGACAGTGCTTGGAAGGTGAGGAAACTGGTTTTGCCATTTGATCCTACTGAGGAAGTCTAATTTCCAGTATTCCGTTTCTCATGAAACTGGGAGTCAGAAGTTCAAAGGAGCACTAGAGCGGAGTGCACAGTATTTGCAAACGCTCTTTGCTTGCTCTGTCATTTCCCTTTCGATTCCAGACAGGAAAACGCCACGTTTTTTAGGTCAGTATTAAATCAAAGTCTTTGAAGGATGTTTTCATGAGGGGAACTTTAGAACAGCTGAATTCTGTTTGGATATGTAGGACTTATTATGAAATAATTAAGTTGGGGAGATAATAAATTATACTGGACCATTTTAGAAGACCTCCTAGTTGTAGGGAAGTGGAGATGAACAGCTGAGCTCTCCAAGCAACTTTAAATATTTTGATTGCTGCCATAAAAAAATCAGGTGAGACTCACAGAGTAATAAACTGGGGTGGACAAGAAGTGAAATTAAGAAAACCTAAGAGTTTTGAAATTTCAGCCCAAGTCTATCAAGTACAAATAAGACTGAGAGTCAGAAAACACATCATTCTCTCTGTGTCTGACCCTGCATCTCTCTGTCTCTCTGTCTCTGTGTCTTTGTCTTTCTCCCTCTCTATGTCTCTGTCTTTCTGTTTCTGTGTCTCCATATCTCTGTCTCTGTATATTTCTCTCTCTCTCTCTTTCTCTCTCTCTCTCCTTCATGTATGTGCTTCTTTGTGTCCCTCCATCATTCCTGTTGAGAATTGGTCCTTTCAAGGATGATCAGCTTACAAGATCTCTGCTCTTGAAAGGAACTAGTGTTCATATAAAAAGGCTTAAGGGAATCTGTTGAAACCTTTTCACACCTCCTCTTCTAACACATGAGTAAATACAGTATTGGTGGAGCAGGACCTTGTACGATATCAAGGCATCTAGTTGTGGGATGTTACACTGCACCAGATGCCAGAAATGTGTAAAATGTTCACTTTGTTTTTGTTAGCTGGTGTGAGGTCTATCTGTTACAGCAGAAGAAACAGACTAAATAGTATAATTTTATGTTTTAATACATATTACTAAATATCAGCTGCACATCTTCCCAAGTAAACAACACATGTCTTTACCATTTGGCTCTTCAAACATTTCACACAAATATTTATCAGGTTCCTGTCACTGTGTCAAGCTCTTTACAGTAATTGTACTGTTTAACTCACTAACTCTGTAGTTTGATGCCTTTAGAAAATTCTTGCATATGTTCAAGGAGAAAAATCATGGATAACATGCCAAATTATGTGAGTTGATTGTGTATTTATTAGTCTTTTAAGCTCTTAAGCCTTTTCTAATGATTGAATCAATCAATAAATGACCAAGTGAACTATTGGTATCATTCAACATGGTGATTCCAAGCATCTGATTCAACAAGAGATGAAGATTCTTTTGCCACTAAGGTAAACCAACACCTTCTCAACATGCCAACACAGATTAGGAAACACAGCTGAAGAATTCCCCTCTGCCAAGACACAGCCATAGTTAACCATTCCTGGAAAAGATCTGTTATATTCCCAGCTACAGCCTGGTTGTGAACACTGAGTTACAGCCACACTGCAGGTACTCACTCTCTATACCCAGTCTCTGTGGGTAAACGGCAACATTTACAGGATTTTAAAATCCGTGAGAAAGTAATCATCAAAATAACATGGAATGACCATTTATACAGACACACAGCTCAATAGAAACAACATGGTAGTCTAGAAACAAATGCAACTATTTATAAACAATTGATCTTGGCAAAAATCCTATTCCTTTACTAAATGGTGCTAGACAACTGGATATCCTCACACAAAAGTATGGAACTGATTCTCATCTCCTACCATATAAAAGAAACAAGTTGAAAATATTAAAGTTTTATATGTAAGATCTACAGCCAACAATACTAAAAGAAAACACAGTAAAAGTCTCCGTGACATTGGTGTAGGTTTCTAAAAATATGACCCTGAAACACAGAGAAGAACAAAAATAGAAATGAAGAATAACATCAACTCAGAGACTTCTTCACAGAAAAGACTCAACTAACTTAGTGAAGAAGAGCTTATGAAGTCAGAAGACGTATCTACAATCCAAACTTATAAGAGTATAAGGACAAAAACATATGAGATCTCAAATCAATAGTAAGCAAACAACCTAGACTTTAAATGGGCAGAAAAGTTGAGCAGACATTTCTCCAAAGAAGGCATTAAAACAACCAAAAGGAAAACGAAAAAATGTTCAATAATCCAATTCATGGGGGACATGTCCATGAAAAGCATGAAGAGGTGTGCCTTTAGAAAATGTGAAAATGGCTCTTAAGAAAAATATTAGCAAAGAAAGGATCAATCTCTGTTGATGGAATTCAAATGAGTAAAATGATCAGGGAATAGGATAAATGTTTCTTTAAAATGCAAATTGGAATAGGGTAGGAGGAGGGAGTTTAGAGCAACTCTTGTCATCAGACACAACATTTCCAGGTTATTTCCAGAAAACATTCGGAGGTTATAGTCAATAAGAATGTGTTGAACACTTTTAAGTTGCTAAAGAGCAAACTTTAAGTAGTTTTGAAACCTAAATTATTTAATATAGCACATATAATAAACATCTGGATTCAATTTGTAATGAGTGAATATATCAAAACATAATGCCAAAATATATACAATTATGCTTTGTAACATGAGGGCTGGCTCGTTGGGGTTACTGTCCTACCCAGTACCCCACAGCCAGCAAGCCCCAAAGAAAATCACACAGAGAGTCTACATTAGGTTATTAACTGATTGGCCCATTATCTCAGGCTTCTTACTAGCTCCCATAAGTTATATTAACCCATTGTCAGTCACATAGCCAGTACCTTCTCTCAACTGGGCTGCTACATGTTGCCTTGTTGGAGATCTGCGCAGGAATGCCAGGGAAGCTTCCTGCTTCCCAATTTCTCCTATTCTCCTTGCTCCACCTCTACTTCCTGTCTGGTTTTCCCGCCTATACTTCTTGCCTGGCCAATCAGCGTTTATTTAAAACATGATTGACAGAATTGTCCCGCACCAATGCTTATCAATTAAAAATCTTTGTTTCCTTTATACTGGAAAAATTTCAGGATCATACTAATTGAAAATGTTCCTGCAATTGTGAGAAAACAAGTCTCTTATACAGTGCTAAAACATTCCTGAAAAGTTCTAAAAATTTGAGGAAGTAAATTCTGGCTGTGTTTAGCAAAGCATAAATGTGTATAGCATGTGCAGTAGGAAAATTAGTTTTCTGAAAAGAAACACACATGTATAGTGACATTCTTTTTGCATGAATTTGGTCTCTCATGTCTTGAAACCAGAAACAAATATCTAGAAAAATGTAGGTCCCTGCTGTAGTTCGCTGTCTGAGTCAGTGATAAACACCATCACAGAAAGTAACTTAGGACAGAATGAATATATCTGGCTTATCCCAATAAGAGTCTGACATTAAGACAAACTGCAGCAGGAACTACAGGCAAAAGTGAAAACAGAGATCATGGAGGAACACAGCTTACTGGTTTACCTACCATGGCTAGTTTAGCTTGCTTTCTTATTTAACCTAGGACTACCTGTCAAGCAGTGGCACTATCCACAGTGGGGTGTAAGCTCCACCCCCATCAATCATTAATCAAGAAAATGTCTCACATACTTGCTTAGAGGCCAATCTGATGGAGGTATCTTCTCAACTGAGATTCCCTCTTCCTAGGAAAGAGTGGCTTGTGGTTCTAGTTGGGTCAAGTTGACAACCAACCAACCAGCACAGTCACTTTGGGAAAATTCAGATTTCCACAAAGAGGCACGATTTTTATCTGATGCTCCTTCAATGTAGTATAAGGCAAGTATGAAAAAATATAACATTGACAGCATATAAACTATGAGAATCTCTGGTCTCTTTATGTAATGGAAGTACTAGCAAGACTAAGGATAGGGATGAAAAATGGTGCTGGGAATTCATGAATACTGTAAGGTCTTTGTCTTTAATGGGGGTCATTGATGAGGCAAGATACTAAAGGGTGAAATAAATGAGCATAAAATCCTGTCCTGTGCCATTTTGAAACTTTGTCGACATAAGAGAATGTAGGGGAAAGCACATGATAAACATTGCAGTGATTTAGTGGAGAAGCAGTCACAGTTCAAATACAAGCAAGTCTTGTGATCAAAACATGAGCAGTTAAATTTCCAAGAATTTTTTGAGATATACAACAAAAGCTAATCCATATATTACAAGTAGGAGCCAAATACTAGCTAAGCACGCAGTGATTGAGATTCTGCAAACTGATTCATTCCAGAATTGAGCTAAGGAGGTAAAGAAAAACATGAATATACTTCAAGAAATGAAAGCACCCATTAAATGTACTGTTAGTATGAATAAAGTTGAGTATTCTTACTGCAGAACTGGGTTTTGAGCTTTATTAAATGCTTATAAAGAAAGATGAAGAAAGAGATGAAATTCTCTACCACGAGACTAGCAAGACATTTAAGCATGAGCTAATTATTATCAGAAAAAATACATGTATCTATAACTACTAACAGCTTACAAAAGAGAACATTCAGACTAAAAAGTGACGGTGATAAATACAAAAATAAAATGTGTCCCCTTGTGACTTGACACTTTATTCCACATTTCTTCAAACGCAAGATGATGTTTTCTTTGACAACAGTTTTCCACATCCTTTCACATGTATTTCAGTTCATAATTAGTGGTACCCAAACAGCACCTCCTATGGAGTGCTTCCTGAACATCAGTAACAGTTTTGCCACGTGTTTTATGGAAGTCATCATATCAAACAGATTTCATATCAAACAGATGAGGTAAATATGTTTTTTGTATTTTATAGATTGGGGAAAATTAGACACTCAAACTTACTAAGGCTTGAGAAAGACTCTGCTCCTCTCAGAAGGCAGGACTGGTTCTCAGACCCCTGTGTGGCGAATTAAGAGCATGTTATTATTTGTAAACCTAAAAAAAAAATATTTGGAAGTGCAGATGCTCATGAATTTTGTTAGAATATTCCTGTTTTTATTCTTTTTCATTTCTAACTTGATGCAACCTAGGACCACATAAAAAGGCGGTCCTCCTCTTTTTTTTTTTTTTTTTTTAAAGATAGGGCTTATCTTTAGCCCTGGCTGTCTGAGAACTCTCTCTGTAAGACCAGGCTGGCGCTGAGATCAGCTTGCCTCTGCCATCTGAGTGCTGGGATTAAAGCTACTAGTTCCCAGCTGACAAGAGAGTATTGATTGAAGGATTTCCCAGAGCAGACTGGCCTAGTGAGCATGACCATGGGGAGATTTTCCTAATTGCTATTCTACATAGGAGTGTTTAGCTCATTGTGGACAACACCATTCCCTGGAAACTATCCTGATGTGTATAGGAAAGCTAGTTAAGAAAGAGCCATGAGAAAATCAGAAAGCAGGCATGGTTTCTGGTTCAAGTTTGTACTCAGATCTCTACAGTGATTTCCCTCAACAGTGTACTCTAATTTATAAGCTGAAATAATCTCTCTCTTCCTCTGACATGCTTTATTCCTGAGTGTTTTCCCACAGCAGCAAAATGAAAATGGAACAATTCCCTTCTCTACTCCATGTAAGTAATTTAACTCAGCTTTAATAAACTAAACACTCTGTAACTATGGTTTTAGAAGATCAAGCATTTTTAAATGTTTATTTATTTATTTTTCTTTTGGTTTTTTGACACAGGGTTTCTTTGTAGCTTTGGAACCTGTCCTGGAACTAGCTCTTGTAGACCAGGCTGGGCTAGAACTCACAGAGATCTGCCTTCTTCTGCTTCCCAAGTGCTGGGATTAAAGGCGTGTGCCGCCACTGCATAGTGATCTAGCATTGTAAAGCATGATTTTAAGTGTAGCTATGTGAAATATAAATGAACCTTTGTAGAACTGGATAAATTGTATCCCTTCCACTAACTAAAATATGACTGGACATTCTGTTTCTGTAGAAGGAAGAAACACATGATGGCAGGCTGCTTTTAACATCTATGATGGTTCCCGAGGCCCTCGAATGATCTCTGCTGTTTCATAGTAACATCATATCCCTGGCACTTGGAAATATCCAAAAAAAAGATTAGATAAGGAGCCTTAATTGATCAGTGTGGTACAGTCCAGACTTCAATGCGTCTCTGGCTTGCATGCCATTTTTCACAGTAAACCCAAGGGCAACATTAGGATCCAATACTGTGGTCTTTTTCTGGTTTTAATTGGTCTTAAGACCATAATACTGTGGGGCCCCATCTTATCACAGCTGTTTAAATACCCAGTTATCGTTTCTTTTTGTCTCTTCTGTATCGTAAATGAAGTTTCTCTAACTATACATCATAGTACAATCATTTTTTAATGTAAAACTCTATTTAACTAACTTTTTAAAAGGAAAAGATTAATTATCTCTTCTACTAATCCCCAGACTCCATCTGCATTCTTCCAGAACACTCAATTTCTCTTCCATCCACTTCATTTCTCTTCAGTGAGCTGAAATTAGGGGATAAAATGTTCATGAAGGAGAGTCAATGTTGGGAAAACAAGCAGAGTTCTCCACATAGCTCTGATTATTTTTACAGACTCCTCAATGCTCCTTTTTAAAGACCCTTGCATTTCCTAAAAGCCCCAAAGTGCCTGCTTATTATGCTGCTAAATTATCTCTAACCATGAGAAGCTCTCTGCTTAGTTTCTGCGTATGAATGTAAATGTAAATCAAATCCCCCGGTCTTCTTCTTGCTCTTTCGTACCCTCATGGCCTCATGAGATGACATCTTACATTTTAAATTACTATGATCCTTTCAGATGCCAAAGGTAAGACGCTGCCTTGCCAAGGTTTCCCTTTTGTAGTTACTCAATTTTTATATACCTACATATATGAATATAGTTTTTAAACTTATGATTTATGATCCAGTTCTTCTATATGACATTTTAGTTTGTTCTCAATACATTATAATCTCAATCTATATAGAATTCTCAATCACAATCTCCTAGATGTTATGTTTGTTAAGTTTTGAAATCTAATTATTATTCTACTCTAACTTCTAACCTACTTGTTCCTTTATATGGTCCACATCTTCATTTTCTTTCCAACTGGTAGAAACTACACAAACACACACATGTGCATGTGCATATACAAAGACACACACACACACAATTTTTCTTTAAAGACTTTAAACTGAGAAAAATACTATGATCACATCATTCCTTTCATTGTATGGCAGTGCATTTTCATCATTTCATTGGACAGCCCATCAACACTAACATTTCTATAATTACTTAAATTTACCCGTTAGGTTTTCTAGTGTAGTTGTAGAGAGAAAAGCGAAGTTCTAAAGCATTGTTATGTGACCTGTGTCCTTGTTAAATATCTCATTTTTCAGGGAAACAAACAAACAAAGAAACAAAAAAACCCAGAGAATTTTGAACCAGAGTGAGAGCATTTTCAGAGGGAAGAATTAGCTTCAAAAGTTAGAATAGAAACCTGGTATTCACCATGGTTTCATCATGAAAATTGGGGCTCTAATGTGACTTCTCAGCCTGATGCGTGCTATGGATTCATCATTAAGACTGTAGTGACATTTGGACCTTGTCCAGAAGACAAATGATAGAATTAACTTGAAACAAATAGAACCTAACTTGCTAATGTGGTCCTGATGGACAACTCTGCAGGGATGAGGACAGAAAGAAATGTCAGCATCTTCCTGAAATCACTAGCTGATACAGATTAACCCCCCACCCTGTCATGCACATGCGCGCGTGTGCGTGCGCACACACACACAGAGAAGATCTCTGCTTCTCCCACTGCCTAGCTAGTTAAAATAAGATTCTTGTGTTTCCAGGCCTAGTAGAGAGAGAAGATTCATGAGAATAACCAAGGAAGCCGCCAGACAAAGAAACCTGGGTGTGTAGATTTAGATTAAATAAAGAAAGGAGTTCATGAATGGGAAGTTAATTTCATGAACAAAGCTTATTGGTTTACGAAAACAATGACACACTATCTAATTTACATATCTCTTTGTAGTTAAGCTTCCTATTTATGACAGAGAAGGGGAATGTTATTTGCCTTTTAATTGGTGGCTTCTTGAGTTTTCATCTTAACATTTGCTGTTCAGTAGAATCCATATCTCAGTCGTACTTTCAAGAGTTGCAAATTGAAATTTGGGCTGAGAGTTATCCTCCCAGCAACATTGGTATGGGGGAGGAATTAAGAATTATTTTGTTTGCCATAAAAGAAATTAGTATGATGACAACACTATATAGGTCTCACACTTGCTTTGAACAAAATGCCGGCAACGGATCACAGAGAAAGAAAAAATAATCAGTACAGGAACATGACAAAAGGGGGATACCCTACTAAGCAAAGTGATGACACTGTGCTCAGGACTTTTTATTCCTGAGAATAACTGACTAAGTGGAATGCTGGTTTGAGGATAGAAGCTGTATCCATGGCATGAATATTTTCGTCACTTTGTTGGAGGGCCTTGGCAAAGGGCAGTGGCCAAGCCACTTAGATTTTGTGTACTAACTTGAGGATGACAGATTATAGGTAGGAAGTAGGGTAATTTCTCCTGCACTCTTGTTTTATAAGGTGTTCCAAAGATACTATCAGCCTCCTAGGCTCATAAAACAGCACGGCCGGAATCCTCTCACTCAAGTTCCCTGACACTCTCCTGATTGGGGGCAGAGGGTAAATTGAACTTCAAAGAGTTGCCAAAGGCTTTTCTGCTGTGGAAAGCTGAGGGCCCTGATGGTTCTTTGATCTCTGTGATCTCTGCTTGCACCCATCCCACCCCCTTTTCTGCCTCCACAAATACCACACAGCCAGCCTCTCCCACGAGACCCCACCCTGCAACTATGATCTTCTCAGCTTCTCTCAGAAGACCCCCAACATTCTGGTCCACATTAAGAAACAAAACTAAACAAGAGTGCAAATGGTCAGTCTTCTAGTACTGACAGGCTGCTGTTCCAGCCTGTTGTTCCCTCAATTAACAAAATCCTGGCTGGGATCTTTTAAAGCCCATTAAAAGTAAGATAATTTTTTTATCTTCTCTGTTGCATACAGGACCCAGATTCTAATGGTAGTAATAACTCCAGATTGCCTCATGAGAAACTGGAGGGAAAATGTCAAGAGAACTTGATCTGAAACTTAAAACCTTTATGATATATCTAATTCTCAAAAGTCAAATTTCAAATGTTAGAATGTCATCTGGCTGCAAGTGAATCTATCGTGATGCAGCAATTTATTGCGTTTAGTGTGAAAGCAAATGGATGGTTTCTTTTCTCAAAAAACTCCACAAAACTGAATTAACTAAAATGTGATTGAATGTTGCTCTCTTTCACACAATAATACACTTGCAGGAAAAACAGAAAGTTAACGCAATTTCATCAAGAGAGATTTAGTTCCATATAAATGGTAGTCTTGCACACACGTGATATTTAGGATACTAATTTAATAAAAGAGAATGATCACTGGCTTTGATGTCTCCGATTTTGAGTGCCTGGAGAAATGAAGCTGAGCCCAATGACCTTCTGGAGACTCTTCCCTGTGTGGGAAGGTCAGTCAGGTCCTGGAAGAGCAGATGGCAAGCACACTCCAGTGAGATCTGAAGAAAGTGGGTATATCGCGCATCTATGTCTGCAGAGATCCATCATCATTAGATCTTTCCAGATATCAGATAGCGACAACAGTTCCACCATCAAATCCTGACACCTTCTATGAGGCACGTGCTAGGAGCAGTGTGCTGGCAGGTGTAAGGAAGAATGAAAAATAAAGATTGATCTCAAAATTAACTTTACAGTTGCGGTTTGGTCTTCCAGCTTTCCCATGGCACATGACAATCAAAAAGTTCATAGAAGGGTCATGCTTGGCAAATAGTTCTTCCTGCCCAGTTTAGGCTGGAGCTGGAAAAAGATGAATGGAGCTTGACATGGTTAATAGCCGAATAGATGTCTTAAGTATGATAAAAGTCGTTATGAATATAAAGCTTTTTCTCTTCCCCTTCTCAACTTCCTTTCATTCACTAAATGCAAACTTTCCCAATATCATGTCTCCGGTGAAATGATATTTTCTTATTCACCGACAGTGCCCTCACTTTTGCCTTGAAGCAAGAAACTTCTATTGCCTTCTCCCAACACCCACGTACGACTGTCTTACCACTTAGCACTTATGTAGAACAAAAGTAACATCCAACATTCTAAACAACGCACTGATGCATTTTCTCAGTTGGATGGGGTTAATGCCAAAATGGTGTCCACTTGTCCTGTGAGTGTCTGAGGAAGACCCAACAGGGCATGGGAGAAAGAACCTTGTGGTTTCAATTTTGAAAGGCTGGCTCGTTAAGAACACAGAGATTTGTTGGAAATGTGGGGGGGGGGTCTTAGCTAAACCTGTGTCTCTTCATCTCAGAAAGATCATGAAATGCTTTCAGGGTTTAGAAAGCTGGAGAGAAAATAATTCAGATATCTCATGCAGGCACCCTGTGATTCTTAACTTGAGACAACATGGCCAACAGGTGTTACCTAAAAGTAGAAACAGAGGTATTGACGATTGACGATTACAGAAGTGCCTTCACTTGAGACATGTTCAATGTTATTCTACCTATTTCATGCTGCTTCATCAGCCACAAACTTCCAGTGTCCCATGAAGAGATAACTTATCAACTCTTCCGTAACTTTCAGTCAAAGCATGACTTGGATTCTTTTACATCTCAGATCATTACCGTAATGTCTGCACAATTCAAGTTTAACGTGACAATAATTTAATGTGGTCAATTGTGCTCATGAATTGACTTTCTCTACTACTATCTAGAAGGTGCATTATTGTGATAACTAATATACCCAATCTAGGCTTAACTTCCCTTGTTTTTGGCAAGTCATCAAATCAATGACACTTCAAGGTAGCAAAAGGATGAATAGTAAATGAAGAGTCGACGAGGCAAAAGTAGACAGGCTAACGAACAAGTTTGCATGTGCTGTTAAAATTTGGACAATGGAAGACATGTACAGCGTATTAGTGGATGGAAGAAGGTGAATAAGGTGGTATCTCCCCATGTCTTTCCTTTTTAGACAGTGACTTCTTTTCCTAACAGTGTCTCCTATAGACATCAGATGACCCAATGGTGCTAGTTCCCACTGGGTGCACGCTATTTAATTTAGTTTTCCTACACAAGCAATTCCCATAGTTGCAAATTTCTGGCTCTTTCAACATTTCTCGTTATTTCTTTAATCTTTTCCATAATTAACTCATTTTATTCAAGTCTCATATCCTGTTTTTTGGTGATACTTTTACAACCTTTGGGATACATCTTAGTTCATTTCCTAATGTTCTAATGGATATTGAAATCACCAAAGCATAAATACACAATAGAAGGCATGCGCTGAGACAGTGCCATGTACAGGATAATATTTAAGGACAGAAAAGGAACATTACTAAACATGGTGATCTATGAGAAGAAAGAACAAAGAACAAATTCAACAACAGCACACAAGTCTACATGCTTGTTTAACAAATATTTGATATTCACACAGGCCTATTTGTTAAAAGGAGTACCTAAGGCAGAAAGGTGACTAATACCTATGATTCTAACACTTGGGAGACTGTGATGAATGGTTCAGAAGTTTGACATCAGCCTAGGATACATGGTAAGTTCAAGGCCAGGTTAGGTTATATCATGAATATCTCTCAAATAAAGATAAAAATTACATATGTGTGCAATTATATATATGCAAAATTAAAATTATACTGCAATATAAATTTTGTATTACATTTGAATTTCACGTTGTATTCCAGGTTATCACATACATCCTCCCTCCCTCTCTCTCTCTCTCTTTCTCATATTCTTGTGCCAGCTACTAACATAGACTCTAGACTCTATTTAATCGTAATCACTTAGTTCACAAATTTTAGGTTCTAAAGTTTATAAACCTAGTTATGGCTTACCCTGTGTTCTTTGTAGTCTACAAATACCAAATTCATTTCCCATTGTTGAAACTCCTCAGTCTGCTGAGGTCTTACTTACCACCAGCATTTTAAAATATGGGACCAATACTGTCCCAAGATGTTTAAAGAAGATAAGTAATTCAGCAATATTTATTTCCCTATGTCTAGAACATTTAAATAATACTATCAATTTTCAGTAAGTTTACTCTTAAAACATTTTTGTGTTATTTTTGTACACACTTTACTTGAATTCACAAAGTTCTCCATGAAACAGTTAAGGAAATGCTTTTTCCTATCTATTTGCTTAGGAATAATAGTCCTAAACTGTATGCAGCCATAGAGCCATGGTATATAAAATTTGGGACCAACTGGTTCCTGCAGACTAAAATTTGGCTAATACGTTTTTCTCTACTCTGGTATTCAATTTAGATTCTTTTTAGGCATGATGGCAGGAGTACACAGACATGCAAGTAGGCTTTTTGTATGCATTTCTAATACATGTTTAGATAAAAATTGTCTAAGCTCCTGGCAGCTGCATCAAATTGGGTGGGAGAAGGAGCCGTTAAGTAAAGATAAGATGGTAGAAGATGAACTGCTTGCTAGCTGTTTCATGTCAATGCCTTTTCTTTTTAAAAAGATAAGACGTTTAAAGTATGGCTCCTGGAAAATGCTAAGCATATGGGAAGAGGTGCCTATGAATTCTCTCTGATAACTACTTATAAATACGTGAACTTGTTTGGTTGTTTTTTTTTCAAGTCTTAACTTTGCACACTGTTGGTTAAAATGTGAAGCCTTGGGTAAGAAGTAAATAACACAATCAAGTCACACACAATAAAGGAAAAGTTGCAACCTTTAATTCCCGTATCTTTTCTTTTCTGAGAAAATGGAGACCTCACTTTCACACAATTGAACAAATGTAGATGGGTAATGTTCTTATTCTCTTGATTCCTATTTCAGTGCACAGCATGATGGCCGCTAAAGGGCAAGAGTTGGGATTGGTGAGCAGAATAGTGTGGAACCCAAGTACATCTCAAACAATTACAGACAGAAGTTACCAGAGAAATCAACAGATGGGCTCTTCCTTTGTTAAACCTCCCCCATAAGGACACCAGGGTATAGCTGTGAGTCTAGGACTCAGAATATCTCCCCACACTCTCAAAACATCCCTGTTCTTTGTAGCACTCAGCATAGGGATAGAGAACCAATTTATACGGGTTGAATCTTAGACAAAGGTAAATCTACACAGAACTATAAATGAAATTATCCCAGAAATGTCATGACACAGACGTGGTTTGAATCGAGTTTCACACATGAAAATCCTCACATACCTTTTTTCTCTATCAAATGTGTTTAGCAATCTTTACAAAGTATGTAGATGAAAGCTAAGATTAAAAATGAAGACTTTAACTGCACTTACTAGAGTCTTTGGTTATTTTTATAGTTTGGAAAAAAAGCATGGACACAATCTCAATGATAATCTTTTTAGCATTGTGGCCAACATATTTTAAAAAATCTACCTTTTATGTTCCTGAGCTTTGGGGCAACTTGCTTTAAACTCACTGTGCTTAAATATGCCAATCAAGAAATGGGTAAAAATATCATCCAAATCATAGCAATGCTGTGTGCTAAAGTAATATATACACTACAGATATATTTCATACATATATGCTTGTGTGTATACAAAACTCTATATAAAACTTGAACAACAGCATGTAACAAACAAAAGCACCATAGAAACTCCTGGCCGGTTCACTCTGCATTCTGCTCATATTTAAGCAGTGGGATATCAAACAGAATAAAGTTTTCACTTGAGATCAGTGTGCCTTGTTTAAACATAAATTCATTTAATATTATTTCCCTGTTACACTTCAGGTTTCTGTTTACAAATTAGGGATATTTGTAGTGGTTATCTTTTAGAATTTAGATAAGATTGAATGACTCAATTATTATATGATTTTAAATTAATCCTTGATGTATACCTGGCAAGTGTATAAGTAGATGATGTAATGATTCTGTTTCAACATGGGATGATTCTTGTTGATTTTCAACATGACAGGATCTGGAAGCATCTATGAAAGAAGCCTGTGGGCATGCCTGTGAAGGATTATTTTGAGAAAGTCAGCCTCTGGGCAGGCTAGAGAGGAATCTAGAGTAGAGGAAATGAGGTGAGAAGACACACTCCAAAAGTGGAGGGACATAGCTAAACAGGAGCATTCCTTACTCAAATCTTCCAGATTTGTGGATCACGATCATTCCTTTCAAGCCCCTTCTGTCAGGACTTCTCATCAGTTGTGGACTGCACTCGGGAAGTATAAGTCAAAATGAACCACCCTTCCCCTCTTATGTCCCTTGTCTGGGTATTTCTAACAGGAACAAGAGAAGTATCTAAGACACCATAACTGTGTCATTTAACTCAATTATTGTTTATACTTATGCCTCCAGTGTGTGTGTGTGTGTGTGTGTGTGTGTGTGTGTGTGTGTGTGTGTCTGTAAAACTGGGGATAATATTATATGTTTTCCATTTCCCCACTGGCAAAGAACGTGGCACGTATATGTGATTTTGGAATGCTTCTTTAGTTGACACATTAAAAAATGGTGAAAGGAAAGGAGTAAGGGAGAGTAAGAACGATGAAGGAAAGGAAAATTTTCATAGTGTATGTAGCTTTTATTTTCTGGAATGGAGGAGAATTTGATATAAAAACTAATTGACAACCTGTTCCAACCAGTGCCCAGCAGTCAAAATTGAGCTGAAGCCTCTTAGAGTCAACTACTGATGAGGGTCAGCTATGCAGTCCATCATTTATGGTACAAGTGATCCTTTCAGCTGCAAAGTGCCATTATAACACAATGATGTCTATTTTAGGATTGTGTAAAGCCTACAAACAGAGCGATCTGACTGAGACCTCTGACAACATCTCCACTGTGTGGCTCACATGGCCAGGCTGGATGCTCAGAGTAACCAATTATACTGAAGATACTAGTCTTCCACAGAGCACAGAACCCCTGTCCCAGCCCTGGCTGAGTAAAAAATAAAATGTTCATATTCACGAGGACCACATAATATTACTTGTTTGGGAGTCTGAGCCCTCATTCCACTACTGGATGGTTGATTATTCTATTTATAACCTCTTAGATACTTTATATTAGAAACTCCTCAACCATCCAGACAAGCAGTTAATGGGCTAGTTTTCTATAGCATTAAGATAATGAGAATTATTTGAATCTGGTAGATTACAGGGAGCCATCTAACTTCCTGATATTATTTGAAATGATTTAGAAAATACTTGAGTCAGATGAGGAGTTGTAATTTTATTAAGGGATGCAGGTAAGTCCACACAAGACCATTCAGTTCAATTAGAAAAACTAAGGGTTAACACTGCAGAAATGTGGTAAAACACCCGGAACTGCAAACTTCCTTAATCAATTGACACTATGAAATTCATAATAAAATCAACCCCCCAATATCTGCTCCAGGAACATCTGGACTTTGTTACTTTCTCTTGAACCTGCCCTTCAACTGCTGACAAGAAATTATTCAAAGCCCTTTTTCTGTCCATTCTCTGTAAGGAATTTTAACTTCCATTTGGAATTTGACAGCATGACCATTTAGAAAATAATAATGCAAGGTTCTATGTTAGAGCCTATGATCCCCCCAGCCATGGGCTTTGAACCATGATTACAAGGCCAGACATGAAATTCCTTCCGGTGGAGCAGGGCTCAAACCCAATCAGGAAGTGGCTAAGCATCTATCTCCTAGTCCTACCTCTGTATAAGAGAAATCTATGGAAAGTATAAATAAAAGAGTGTTCATGGACTCCATTCCAGGCCTTCAGACTTCCTGTGTCATTTATCATTCTTAAACACAAATTTGAGGACAGATGCATGCTTCATGAAATTTAAGTTCTTATTTAGGTAAGAATCTTGAGGTCTCTGAGATTCTTAACTTAACAAGTCAGGTCCCTGATTTGTGGCTTTGGGTCCAGTTGGTCAGATGCTAACAGGGAGTAGTAACTCTGCTTAACTTTCATTGCTATTACCTCCCTTCCCCATCCTAATCATACAATTCTATGGGTGCTGTGTTATAATCCAGTGAAGTCAGCTCTCTTTGCTGTTGGACTCCCTAGTTTCCCCCTTCTTAGAATAGAAAGTAGAGAGATTGTTTTCAGTGAACGGGCAAGCAGTGGGTGGGGAGAATGTGCAGGAGATAGCAATTCTGTGTCCTTGCTCAGCTGTGAGAGCTGGAACTCAACCAACAAGGAAATTTACTGGCATTCCGGATAGGACCCAGAGGTCTTTTATGGGCAGCAAGGGATGCCCCCATTTACGTGCTAGGATACTCCTTGTATACTCAAAAATTCAGCAGGGAAACTCAGGACAGTTGGGGACTGAAATTAACAACCAGAGAATTACTTTGATTTTGAGTAAAAGCAGAAATTCAGCAAAGTTGTCATTGTGGTTAAGCCGTGGCTAGAGAAATATCTTTTGAGGCTTTGTAGCTACCCAGCGCTAAATATATCAAAGTGGTCCACAAATCACCAGTTCCCAGGCAGCAGCCTGATAAGAGATTGGAATCATGAGGAAATAATGCCAGTAACACCTACTTTCACCTTGATCTGCACGTCTTTAGGTGAAGCTTATCAGTGCTTCTGATCACTATAAAGTGATATGATATCAATGTGGAATTCTGAAGCTGAGAGAGTTTGAGGCATTTAGAGATAGCACAACAGAAAGAAGTCAGACATAGTATTAAAACATAGGTGTATGTCATTTTAATTTTTCATTTTTACTTTCCCAAATCATATCATCAACTATTCTTAAATACCATATAATTTGATAATCATTGAACCTTTTTATTAAGTATGTATATCATATCCAAACCATACATCCATTCAGATAGCTAAATTTTCATATGGAACCTACTATATTTGGTGTCCTACTGAATTATCACAAAGATCTGCCATTGATCATTCTAAACCACAGTCCTCAGGGACAATACTAAATTTACAGCCTTCTAAATTACTAAATTGCTAGTTACTTAGCTATTATCCATCTTCTAAGTGGGTTTGAACAGTAAGCAATTGTCTTCCTAGCACTTTTGTCCTCAAGTGAGTCTTCCAGTTCTGCTTTTTATGTCTGTAGATGACTTGATTTGTTTTGGGTCTGTAATAAACAGAATCACTACTATTGGGAATATGTTTCTAATGAGTTCCAAACAATATGCTTTTCTTCATCTTGATTCTTCTCCAACAGCTCAGCAAAATGGTGCATTTAAGAGTTCCACCAATGTGTGTAATGGTAAACAAATGACTAATAAATGTCTAGATATTCAATGAAAACATTCAAGTGAACATTTCTCAGGAATAAATAAATAGCCATTAAGAGCTTAATAGCGACTGTCATCCATGTTAACCCATAGATGGGAGAATATAGTGGTTTGGAAGAATGTACAAATGGACGAGTTATTAACGGCTGTGATTTTGAAAGGGGATGTTTACTCAGCAACATAAATAGGAAGCAAGTCCAAAGAGGAAGTCCCTCAGCTTCTGGCAATAAGTTATAATAACCTTAAAATAATCAAATGATGAAACTAAAAAGCTCTAGTTAAAATCAACACGCTGTCAATTCAATTCCGTTGATTTCTCTGGGCTCTAAAGTCTTTAAATGTTTTCTGTATCTTTTGTGGAGGCACTCATAACTTCCACTGTCCTAGAATTTCAATGAATACATTGCATACAGAACATCGCTCTCACTTGTCATCCAATCAGTGTCACAGAATTTTCATTCTGAAATTGCTCTGCTGCCAACGTCCTTGGCTAGTGACTCATTTCCGCTTACTGGTTTCTGCTAGGACCCACTTGATAAACTGTCCTATTATAGCCTCTTCTTCATTGGCTTGTGCCCTTGTTAGGATTTCTATGAACTCTTTAATTCCATTGCTTCCTGGCTCAGAAATCTTCAAAAACTGAAAATCCTAAACTCTTCATCTGACATCATTGAATATCAGTCTTCACCTCTCAAATAAGCTTTGCGTGACAATCATAAGTGTGGTGATGGACCTAACCAAGGAAGGAGTATGGACAGAAGAGAGACAGACAGAGACAGAGAGACAGAGAGTCAGAGACAGAGAGAAAGAGGGAGACAGGGAGAATTAACTGCTTTTCCCGAAGTGATGTCATATTTTCTCCCACTGCTGTCTTTGAAAGGTGTAGTTTTTTTTTTTTTAATAAGAATGGACCCCATAGGCTCATAGGTTTGAATGCTTGGTCACCAGGGACTGGCACTTGTCAGAGGTGTGTTTGTAGCCATGACAGAAGCACAGAGTTTGATTCCCAGGTCACACATGATGGAAGGAAAGAGGAGATCCTCCTAAGTTTTCCTCTTTTCTAACCTACATATCATTGCCACTCTAAATAAATAAATATATGTATAAAACAGACGACTATAATGCTACTATGTGACTTGTTTTGAGGTAAATCTGCCAGACAGACTTCAAGATGCCCAGTGAAACTTGAATTCCAGATGAATATCAAATGACTTCTTAGTGCTCCAATACTACATGGGATATACTTACATATAAAATGATTTTCAACCGGGCATTGGTGGCACAAGCCTTTAATCCCAGCACATGGGAGGTGGAGGCAGGCAGATCTCTGTGAGTTCGAGGCCAGCCTGTTCTACAAGAGCTAATTCCAGGACAGGCCCCAAAGCTACAGAGAAACCCTTTCTCCAAAAACAAGCAAACAGAAAAGAAACTTAAAAATATTTTTTAGTTTTTTTATTAATTCAAACCTAGGTATTATGAAGTTTCTTTATGACAAAGTATATTGGAAAAAAATGATTCTAGAGAGGATTGGTCTTAACCTGTTTAGGTGATGACTGCCTGATGGGTTATTTGGTTTGTGATCAGTTTCTCTCATCTGCTACTCGCGATTGCTTTGCTAATAGAAAAGTCAGGAAGACACATCATTCCATGCCTGTTTTCCCAATGGTCATACCATCTTGAAACAGTTCCTTTTTTTCCTGAAATACTTAAAACAAACCCTAAGAATATTATTCCATCTTTCAAATACACTTCCTAACAGTATCCTAAACAGTATCACTGGTTTTTTGATGCTGAAGTAGATTTTACTATATTGCAAATATTGCTATATTGCTTATTTAGGAATATACAAATGAATGCCATCCATGTGATATCATTAATAAACATAGTTATTAGAACCTGTTTTCATCATTTTCATTTTAAAACTGCAAAATACTATGTTTTGAGGTAGTTCCCTGCATGCATGTGCACTGTAATGTTGGGATAACTGTCATACAAAATGACTGTTATGTTTTTTTGGAAGTCCACTCATCATTAATCTTATAAATAGACCTTGAGTCAACTTCTAAACCATTAAAAATAGCTTTGGAAACGTGTTCTGCACTGACTTTGGATAGCATTGATTTTCAATAGTGGGAAAAAGAAAGCTCTGGAAAATGTAAATGTTTATTCTGGAAAAATCAGAGACTATTAAAGTGAAACACATACAAGTTGGAGTCAGTATTTTTTAACTAGGCTTGTGCCTTAAAGGCCAATGGAATAGGCCTTTAATGAACTCGGTTTGTTAAGTGTTGACATTTATGTATAATGCATGTTTGTATGTATCTTAATAGCAGTTGGCAAATTATCTTTCTAGGTTTTTTTTTTAGTTTACCTTTTATTTTAAGGACTATTTGTTATCTACTTGATAGGGACTTCCAATTACAGCAAATATGAAAATATGAATTACCTAGAATAAGACCTCCTACTTACTCTTAGTAAATGAAATACTCCCTAAAAACTTAATATCACAAAACTTGAAATCTCCAAACTTTTTCAAAAATGGCAATAAAAGCAGGAAACAAACCAGAAGACAGTGCTGTGTTGTAAGAAGAACGCTTGGAAATACCTGGATTCTCCGAGATCAAGTTTAAATCTTCTCTCTTCTGTGCCATGCGTTCAAGACTACTTCTCACTTTTTCTTCTATCAAGTTCAGTGTAACTAGATTTATGTTGACGTCTTTGATCTACTTAGACTTGAGTTGTGTGCAGAGCATAGATATGGAATCTATTTGCATTGTTCTACATGTCAACATCCAGTTATGTCAGCACCATTTGCTCAAGATGCCTTCTTTTTGTCATTGCATAATTTTGGCTTTTTGTCAAAAGTATGGTTTTCATAGGTGTGGATTTATGTTAGGTTCTTCAATTCAATTCCATTGGTCCACCTGTCTGTTTTTATAACAATACCAAGCTACTTTTATTACTATAGCTCTATAGTAGGGCTTGAAGCCAGGGATAGTGATGCTTCTAGAAGTTTTTGTATTGTACAAGATTGTTTTAACTATTCTGGGTTTTTTGTTTTTCCATATGAAGTTGCATGTTAGTCATTTGGGGTCTGAAAATTGTATTGGGATTTTGATGGGGATTGCACTGAATCTGTAGATTGACTTTAGTAAAATTGTCATCTTTACTGTGTTAATCCTACCTATCCATGAGCATAGGAAATCTTTCCATTTTCTGATATCTTCTTCAATTTCTTTCTTTAAAGATTTAAAGATCTTCTCGTACAAGTCTTTCACTTTTTTGGTTATAGTTTCCTCAAGGTATTTTATATTATTTATGGCTATTGTAAAGGGTGTTTTTTTCTCTGATCTTTTCTCAGTCCTTTTATCATTTGTTATAGGAGAGCAACTGGTTTTCAATTAATATTATATCCCACCACATTATCGAAGGTGTTTATCAGCTTTAGAAGTTCCCAGGTAGAATATTTGGGGTCAGTTATATATACTATCATATTATCTGCAAATAGCAAAAGTTTGACTTTTTAAAAAAAATTATATCCCCAATGTCTGCTCTAGTTAAAACTTTCAATTCAATACAGTATAGACATGAAGACATGGACAGCCTTGTCTTGCTCCTGATTTTAGTGGAATCATCAACAGTAGCACAGATACTAAGAACAATTAATAATTGAGACTTCCTGAAACTGAAACACTTCTGCAAGGCAAAGGACACTCTCAATAAGAGAGCAGCCTACAGAGTTGGAAAAGATCCTTAGCAATCCCATATTAGACCAACAACCGATATCCAAAATATTTAAAGAACCGAAGAAGTTAAACAACAAAATGCCAAATAATCCAATTTAAAAATGGGATACAGATCTAAACAGACAAATCTCAAATGACCAAAAGATAATTAAATAATTGCTCAATATTCTTAACCATCAATAAAATACAAATCAAAATGATTCTGAGATACCATCTTACACCTGTAAGAATGGCTAAGATCAAAAACACTGATGATGATGTTGGAGAGGATGTGGAGAAAGGGAAACACTCCTCCACCGCTGGTGGATGTACAAACTTGTACAGCCACTTTGGAAATCAGTATGGCGGTTTCTCAGAAAATTGGGAATCAATCTATCTCAACACCCAGCTATACCAATTTTAGGCATATATACAAAGGATAATCAATCATACCACAAGAACACTTAGTCAGCTATGTTCATAACAGCATTATTCGTAATAGCCAGAACCTGGAAACAAGCTAAATGTCCCTCAATCAAAGCATGGAAAAGGAAAATGTGATAATTTATACGAAGGGGTACTACTCATCTGTGAAAAAAAATGATGATGACATGAAATTTGCAGACAAATGGATGGAAATAGAAAAACACATTCTGAGTGAGGTAACCCAGACCCAGAAAGACAAACATGGTATGTATTCACTCATAGGTGGTTATTAGGAGTAAAACACAGGATAACCAACCTACAATCCACAGCCCCAGAGAGGCTAGATAACAAGGAGGGCCCAAAGAAGGATGCATGGATTTCCTTGGGAAGGGAAAGTAGAAAAGATCTCCTGGTTAAACTTGGCAGCAGGGAGGGGCATTGGGGCATTGGGGAGATGGAGGGATGGAACTAGAGGGAGCAGATTGGGCAGGCTAAGTTCAGGAGGCCAGTTAAAGGCAAGATGGAGGGAGAGAGTAACAAAAGAGATAGCTTAATGAGGGGGCATTTCAGGGGTAGGGAGAAACCTGGTGCCAGGGAAACCCCCAGGAACCCACAAGGATGAACCCAACTAAGACTCCTAGCAATGGTGGAGAGGGTGCCCTAACTGGTCATCTACTCTAATCAGACTTCCCTAATTGTCATCAGAGATACTCTGTCCAGTAACTGGTGAAAGCTGAGGCAGAGATGAACAAACAAACACTGCACTGAATACTAGAGTTTTGCAGAGGAAAGGGAAGACAGATTGTACCAGCCAGAGAGATAATGATGGAAAACCCTTAGAGACATCTGGCCTGAGGTCACTGGAGCACATGGATGCTGGACCAACAGTCAGAGAGCCTGCATGGGACCAATCAGGCCCTCTCCATGTATGTGTCAATTGTAGCTTGGTCTCTTAGCAAGGGTTCTAACAGTGAGAAGGACCTCTTCCCGGTGTTAAGCTGACTTTTGATAACTTGATCTCCACTATGGATTACTTGACCCTTCTTTGACATAAAGGGAGGAGCTTGGTCCTGCCTCAACTTGATGTGACACCTGTCCCTTTCTGAATGGAGATGGAGGAGGCATGGATGGAGAGGGGGATAGATGAGAAATGGGAACGGGCAGACAAAGAGGAGGGAGGGAAACTGACTGGTATGGAAAATAAATGAAAAAAAGGTTATTTAAATAAAAGAATTTCCTTATTCTATATACAGCAATGTGATCAGGGAGATGGTTTATTCCACTTAGTTTTCTACTGTATAATGTAAAAATGTGAATAACAATTGGAAACAATCAAAACAGAATTGAATAATTTGCATAAATTGCCTGCTGACTTTTGAGCTTTTCTAACTGTATTATCACTTAGATCCCCTAATAATTATAATGACTATCCATTGCAACCATTTTGCTGAAATGAATAATAGTAAATAAAACATAGTTCTTGTATGAAAATATGCTGTCAAGGGAAAATTTGTGTGCCAATGTCCATACACATGTGTAACTGCTGCTCTGGTTTAGATAACTCTTCCCACGGCCCATGGTCTAAAGGTTTATCACCATCCTGTGGTGCAGATGGGTGTAAGGCCTCAAGAGAAATCTGTAGTTGATGGGGGGGGGCATGCCAAGAGAGGACCATGGAATGGCAGTTCTGTTTTTTAAATCTTTCCTTTCCCCATCACGGTTTTGCTCTACCATGGATATCAGTCCTATCCCATCATGAGCTGAAATATCTAAAAAACATAAACTGAGATAAACATTTTCTCTTTTTTTTTGCACATTTTTCTATTTAAAACCATTTTTTTTAGTTTACACACCAATTCTAATTCCCCCTCCCTCCTCTCTTCCTGCTTCCCCTATTTTATCCACCCCACCCCTATCTACTCCTCAGAAAAGGTATGGCTTCCCATGAGGAGTCAACAAAGTCAGTCACATCACTTTAAGGCAGGACCAATGTCCTCCACCCTATATCTAGGTTGAGCAAGGTATCCCTCCACAGGGAATAGGCTCCAAAAGGTCAATTCATGAACTAGGGGTATATCCTGATCCCACTGCCAGTGGTCACACAAACTGCCCAAGCCACACATTTCTCTTTTAAGTCAGGTTATCTGAGCTATTTCTTATAGTACTAGAAAATTACCAGTAGAACGGTTAAGAAATGAAAGAAACTTAAAGCCAATCTACTGATGGACAGATATAAAGCATAGTAGAATAGTAAAATGGAGAACCATACAACAGAACAAAGTGACAAAATACTGATGTATAGGAACCCGATTCAGATGTCTAGTCCACAGGGATAGAGTGTCTACAACAGGCAAGCTAACACAGATAGAAAGGAACCTACTACTCATCAGAAGCTGTGTGGTGGGTCAGCTATTGAGCCACTGACAATACCAGAGCTTTTATTAGCAATGATAAAATATTTCAGTCATAAATATCACAAGTATTTTTCTTAAGGTATTATAAGTAATCATAAATACTTTAGCTTTAGCTATCATACACATGACAGAGTAAAACTGTCCTTTATCTGAGCTAATTTTACAAAATGAATTACATTTCATTAAATTCTTTTAAAAAATAGATTGTTTAAAGTTCTAGTTCAATATAGAACTTGTACATTGTTCAACATAATGAATTTTTTTTTTTTTTTGGTTTTTCGATACAGGGTTTCTCTGTAGCTTTGGAGCCTGTCCTGGAACTAGCTCTTGTAGACCAGGCTGGTCTCGAACTCACAGAGATCCGCCTGCCTCTGCCTCCCAAGTGCTGGGATTAAAGGCGTGCGCCAACACCACCCAGAAACATAATGAATTTTAATATTCACTTTATAAAACCTGCATTCACAAAGTAGGTTGGGGAATTCAAAATGCATGTGAAAATAGTTGTTTCTTAACTGTTTATTTTAAAACTATTTACCATCAGGATGGAGAGATGGCCCTGCAGTTATAAGTACCTGATTTTTTTTAGAGGATATGAATTCTGTTCCTAGTGTCCCTGTCAGGCAATTCACAGTCATCTGGAAACTAACACCTGATGTGTGAGTCCACTCTATGTGCTGTGATTACCATTAATGAATAAAGAAACTGCTTTGGACCTATATCAAGGCAGAACTTAGGTAGGCAGGGAAAGCTAAGCTGAATTCTGGGGGAAAGAAGGGCAGAGTCAGGAGAAGCTATGGAGCCACCACTGGAGGCAGAAGCTGGGAACTTTAGCTGGTAAGCCACAGTCACAAGGCAATATACAGACTATTAGAGATGAATTAGTTTATGAGTTTAGCCAGAAATATGCTTAAGCTATTGGCCAAACAGTATTGTAAATAATATGGTTTTCTGAGTGGTTATTTTGTGACTGGGCAGCTGGGATGAACAAGCAACCCTTCCCCAACAGACGGGCAACCACATGACCAACTAAAATCCACTTAAAAGCTGAGAGAGTTTGAAAAGGAATTCTAGATACAAAAATACGGAGTTTAACATATCTTCTTGGTGTTTACTGATGGCGTATAGCAGATCCTTTAACAGATGTTTTCCTGATTCAGTGATAGCAAAAGAAAAAAAGCTATGCAGTCTTGAAATGCCAGCTTTCTGGGCCATCCTACCAGCACAAACTCTGACTCTTTTGGGCAGGAGGTCTTGCTACAGAGCATTTGGATGGGGTTTGTGAGCAGCATGCTGTGGCTTGCTTGATGACAACATGAACTGGATGTGTGCCTGAAATTGGGGTATGCGTAGCTCTCAGAGGCACAAGTGGCTCCACCATGCTGACTGGGCAAGGCAAGCAGGCAGTAACTAATTTGACCTAGTAATCCTGCAGCTTAAGTTTTAAGAAGTGCTTATCATTTTAAAAAGCACTCCTGGACAGTAAATAATTACAGATATGCAATAAAGACAAATCCAGATGAGTCATACTGTTGGATAACCATACTTAGGATTGGGAGAGGAAAAAAAAGGAGTATAGATAGTTATAAAAAGAAGTAAATGGATTTTTTTTAGAAAAAGTAGAGTTGTTAAAGAGACAAAATAAAAATAAATAAACCTCATAAAGATGGAATATACACAGTCTGGATTATGTATATTATTGTGTTGTCTTTGAATTTTTTGACTGTGGATGAGTTAAGTACAGAGAGACATTTTATTGTATGGGCTGCTAAACTAAACCAGCATGTATATTATAAAGGTATCATGACTTCCAAATTTGGGTCTAAGGATATATATTGCTTTAGAGAAGAGGTTCTTCTTTTATTTCTATAGAGGATGAGAACCTATGGATTGCTTCCAGACTGGTGTGGTTTGGTGGAACAAGACCCCCCTGAAGGTTGCCTTGAACACCCCTCAAAAAATTACCTTGCCCAATAAATAGCAGGAAGAAATTTGGGCAGAACTGCGCCCATATTCTCAAATATTGTCTATAAATGTTTGTTTACATTTAAAGGGGGTATGCTATAGAGATGGATATTTTGCATTGGTATGGATCTTGGTGTATTTATACAAA
>JAQHUG010000034.1:2132063-2146524 GCA_028555095.1 Dicrostonyx torquatus | reverse complement strand
ACTGCATTTTAAGTATAGGTCAGTTGTATGAAAGGAGAAGACTCAAGCAGGATATAGTAGCAAGTATGTTGTGTTGACACAGGCATTAACAGGGTGCCCTTTGAGAGTCAAAACAGAGGAAATGAGTAGAGTGTCACAACAAAGGGCCCACTCTCTCCACCCTCCCCAAAAGGCCTGTCTTCAGCTTGGTATGCAGCAGTATGCCTGTCACATCAAGATGCCATTGATTGCAGGGTGGCGGGGAAGGCAAACAGAAAGCCACTGTGTAGGAAAGGGGCTCTGAAGGACGAAGGGGGTGGTTCTGCCTCCTGACGAGGTTTGAAGAAAAGTCCTCTGAAGAGTGACACAGGTTCACTTCACACAAAATCTCTGTCCGTGTGCCATCAGATAACACGTGCCCCCATCCTCAGAGCCATCCTTGGGCATTTCTAGACTGAAAGACATGGGAACATGGACATCCACAGAGCCAAGCTCACTTCTGCGCAAGTCACCACTGTCTTTCCAGACACTGGGGTTCGAGCAAGGACGTTCTGTTTGTATTTCTTAACTATTTCCTGCTCCTAGTGAATGACCACCGAAGCACTGTTGCGTTGTTACTCTGGGTTCTAGCTAGGCGAGGGTCTCCATGGATTAGCCAGCGTGTGGAGAGCCCCAGGTGGCTTTCTTCTCTCTTTCAAACATGGGAAGTGAGAGACCTGAGAAGAGCAAAACCTCGGAAGTACAAACCGAGTAACTTGAGTTGTCACTCTCAGACCTGGATGTATGCTCCAATGGTCTAGGAAACTCTAAAAATATGTAGACACTTGGATAATTAAGTATCCTCCCAGAAATTTGGTTCTGACTGACCCTAGTTGTGGCCTAGGAACTGGGGGATCTCGGAGCATGTTATTTCCTCTGGCAACACAGGTCACCTAGAATACCAGTAAAACCAATAAATGCTTATGGCAGAATTCAATTTGACCTTGTTAAATGTTAATGATTTAGGTAACAAATATCATTCAGACGACCCAAGAATTAGGATTGTGGGGGCATTTCTTGCAAAATGCTGGGATAGATGCCTTTGCTGCATGGACATGCAGTAATGATACTAATATAAATCATTCTGTAAGTATTTTACATAGCTCCAATGATTGCCTTGCATGTGTGTTATTGTCCTGATAAATTCTTGTTAAAAGAAAAAAAGTTGAGTACAATACTTCTGGAGATACATCATCAAAAATGGTGGGCAGAATAACACCTTGTCTCTCCTCAAGATATCAGCATTATAATTAGAAGAAGCTGTGAATATGTCATCTTCTGTGTCGTGGATGTAATTTGGCTACAAATGTGAAGATGTTCATTGCTAGCAATACTCGTGTTAGGCAAAGTATCATCACAGTGATCTTTGGCATAAAAACAAGACAGAGCAATGGAAGCAGAGTCAGGAGGGAAGACACAGAGAGCAGAAAAAAACTAAGACATGAGGTGCTGTCTCCGCTCTGAAAACAGGGTAAGGAAACGGATTCTCTGCTGAAGCCCTTGAAAAGTGTACCTGTGAGTGTTAGCTCCAAAGCTCACAGGTCTCAGTCAGTACCCGTGGCTCCTCCCAGCACTTCTCCTCCTACTCCTACCCTAAACCTTTCCTTCCTCAGGGCTGGGCTTCTCATCCCTTCTCCCAGCCTCTGATTCCTATATATACTGAGTCACTTTGGCCATGTGGACCCTTGGTCTCTTGGCTCCTGGCCTGCTGTTCTTGCTCTCCCCCACCTCTCTGTCCTCTCATGGCCCAGTTCAGTTTGGACAATTCCAGATGACTCTGGCTATTTCCCCCCTCATATCTACAGTAAACCTCCCCCTCGACTTATACCTAAAAAAGGTCATGTCCTCATTTTTGTTTTCCGTTCACTTTGTAACAACGATTTTAGCCCCTTAAGACTCATTTTGGACTCATGATCTCCAAAATCCTGATAGTAAAATTCTCTACTTTAAGTTACTACATCTGTGACTTCAGGCAGCAGAAATAAGAGACTCATGTCCCAGCATATTACCAGGCTTCTTTACAGATCACAGGTTAACTCCTCCACAATCTCCACCCCTCCACAAAGGCATCCGGCCAATCGATAGCCAAGAACCAAAATACAGACATAATTCTCCAAAGGAAAGAGACAATGGTGTGTTGGTTTGGTTAAGCAATCCTGTGAAAACACTGGCACAGATCCAAACTTCTGAGTTCCCTGTAGACAGGCTCAAAGCGCACATTCAATGGAGTTATTCAGGACAAAGCGTACCTGGAGGCAAATTCTGAGTGGTTACCGTTAGCTCTTCAGCCAAGTCAGATGTCATGCAGGTATCCAGAGCTATAAGAGCTCAGCACCGGTGCTTTTTGAACTTGTGTGTGGAATCCCTGAGGAAAATTTAAATATGTTACTGCTTAGGCCATAACCCAAACAACCAAGTCAGAAGCCTGGGTGGTAGGTGGGGCAATTTCCATCGATTGTCTTCTCAACGCTAAAGCCTATACTAACTGCCTCTTGTTAAACTATCCAAGGTTCTGTTCTGGGAACACACAACCAAGTGATGCCAACCATGAACCGAATGACAGGATGCTATAATGTTCTTTTCTTTTCTTAGAAACTCACCTCAGTTAGCCAGAGCTCCAGCAAGTGTGCTGTCAGGAGGTTTGTGCTAAGAGAGGCATCATTCCATTCAGCAGCCACCATGCAATGCAAAAAAAAAAATGAATAACATTGCATGCCAAAATATGCAATATTTTAAAGGGAATTCCATAGGATGAATTAAACACCGTTTAAGGCTGAAGTTCATAGCAGCCTCCTCAAAGCAACAAAGATGATTTTTGTCTTCCCCAACTAGTTGGAAATCAACCTTCAAAAAATGCTATCAAAGACGTGAAGAATCACACTAAAATATGGTGGTTTCTTCCCCCAAATCAATGTGTTTCCATGACGACACCTGTCAACTGATAAGATAAAGACCACTTGTGCTACACTTATGAAAACTTAAGATGATATTAAAACTAAGTTCCATGGGGAATTCTTTGGGAAAATATTCTACCTAATAAAGTATTCCTGGTTCTTCACACCTCCCATCTACACAGTAAATGCAGGTTTTAAGTTGCTGCAAGGATCTAGCCAATGATGGATTGTAGCTGGAAAAAAAATAGAGTCAAAATGCTATTTAAAATAAAGAAAAATAGCAAGTCCTTAGTTGTGGGGTGTGATGAGATAGTTATTCCAGAGGTGAGAAGAATAAGGGAGGGGCCTAATAAATGAGAAAGAGTGGCCAAGATGGGAAAAGACAAGTTAATCAGTGCCTATATTTCATTTTTGCCTAATGATTATTAGATATGGATCACAGGATTGCATTACAAAGTCTTGATTTTTCTAAAACCTGAATATTCTAATACATCTTCAGAATCAAGGACACTAACTTTGCGATGAACTATGTAACTGAACTCGGAAAGGACTCATTGACCAAGAATGTTCACCATAATTTCCTGTTTCTTCATTCAAAAAATATGTTCTCATTTCCACGGTCTATAGAAAATATGCACTTTTTGCACACCGTATCATTTGCCAGTTGTCAGTAGTTTTCCCCATGGCTGTTAGGGCTATCTTCAAGGACAATCAATGCTTGTACAAATTTTCTGTAAGAACGGGAAGACTGTACTTAGTTTCCTCTCAAATGCAAAACAGTAGGGGCTCAGTCCCTATCTAAATTCTTCCTGATGTAAGTCAGAATTACTCACAACGTTGAATTTTTTACAATCTGATTCCAAAGAATGGACACAGAAGATGCCGATTTGCCCTCCTTACTTATTCCTCTCAGCTGCCCCAATTATCAAGTTTCTTTCATTTTCTCTCATGTTGGAGATTTTGACAACTGAGTTGTAAGATAAATCGATGCTTTGGATTATGCAGATTCAACACAGGTTGATTCCACAGAAAGGTCTAAATATGCAAAAATTATTTATGTAATATTTCTGTTGGCACTGTATTATTAGACATTCCAGTACAGTGTTTCTTATACTTTTGCGTACTTCAGAATTACCCAGAAGTCTTGTTAAATCATAGATGGTCCTGTGATACTCTATGAATATCTAATTCAGATCAAAGCCTGATGGTTTCGATTTACATGTGTATTCAAATTTTCAAGTTGCACATATGTTCATTCCTGGAGACTGAAATCTGACAGCTATTGCCCTGACATTAATATTGTATCTATGGCTTCAAACGTCCTCATCAAAGACAGTGTGCCCATCTCTCATTCCACAGGTAATAGTCATATTGGCTATTGATCATTCACAGCTATAGTCATTGGGAATTTCTCACAGCCTCCCTGAATTATTTGTCCCAAAGTTACGGGATTTGTGAAAATATATAGGAAATAAATGCAGGGCAGATGTTGGAAATCATCAGCACCAGCAACAACTTCCAATATTCTGCTAGGTGGCAGTTCAAATCCCTCTTCCATCATTGCATCACTCGGAAAATCCCCTTTGTTCAATGGGTACCCCAAGAAGGCAGAATGACAGGACCATGATTGAGTGTTGGATAATTTGGTAAGGTGTCACTTTGGCTACCCACCATCTCTACCTTCTCCCACCCTGTGTTTTACAGTAGCTGGCGCTCCATAAGAAGGCCCCCTCAATGCAAATAGAAGCCCACACAGTGATCTGCCTGATGCCAACAGTACAGTACATTTCCAGGAACCAAATATTTGAATAGATCTCTTCCAAGGAACTTATAAGACTATCGTGCTTCTGGCACAGCTGGCTCTGGGGAGGCAGCCAACAGAAGATGTCTCAGAGCAAGTGGCTGCATGATTAGCAGGATGACTTGTATGTATGAATGATTTGTATGACTCTGTGTATGACTTGCTCCCTGTAACTTGTCCTTGCCAGTCCAGGCAGTGAAGAACTCTGACTCACTAGAAAGTCTCAGAAAGTGAGAGCATTTGTACCCTCTCAATTAAAATTCACATCCAGCTAGTATTTTTTGAAAGTTACTTGTCTGTAAAGGCATTTGAAAAAGAGAGTGTTAGATTCACTCTCTAATACCAAGGAGCTTATAAGTAAGTAAAATTTAACAGCAGTAGTATTGTCACATCCTCAAGTACAACTGGATAGGCAAAGCACAAACCACGTGAAAACAAAGGCAGCTTCCTCTCAGGAATTGTCAGTCATATATTAAGGTAACACTTGACCTGGAAACTATTATTATTGTCATTATTACCTTATTGATTTAGTTACATATTTATTTACTTATTTTTCTCTCAAACATTACATCCTGTGTGCAGTTTCCCCTACTTCCAATACTCCCAATCTCCACTCCACCTCCCCCACCCATATCCACTCCTCCTCAAGTTCCCTTAAGGAAAGAGCAGGCCCTCCCACAGATATCAATGAAACATGGCATAAAAATTATAATAAGACTAGGCTCATGACCACATACCAGGGCTGGACAAGGCAACCCAGTAGGAAATAAATGGTATGAGAGATGTGTCTGTATTCTGTCAATCATGTTTTAAATAAATGCTGATTGGCCAGTAGGAAGTATAGGCGGGTCAACCAGACAGGAAGTAGAGGCAGGGTGAGGAAAACATCTGGGAAGCAGGAAGCTCCCTTGGCATTCCTATGCAGACCACCAAGGAAGCAGGATGTGTCCCTGTTCCAGCTGAGAAAAGGTACCGGCCATTTGGCTGACAAAGATAAAAATATGGGTTAATATAAGTTATGGGAGCTGGTAGGAAGACTGAGCTAATGAGCCAATCAGTTAATAACCTAATGTAGACTCTCTGTGTGATTTTCTTTGGGGCTTGCTGGCTGTGGGGTACTGGGAGGGACAGAAACCCCAACGAGCAGGCCCCTCATGTTACAAATAAAGAGGGTCAAGAAGTTAGATTACCCTTACTTTCACTGTTAGGAGTCTTACAAAAACACCCAGCTATACAACCATAACATATATGTAGACGACCTAGCTGAGATCCATACACGCTTTTCACACTGACATGATTTTCACGTCAGAGTCTGTGAGCCCCTAGGAGCTCTGTTTAGTTGATTCTTTGGATCATGATCTGGTGTCCTGAACCCTTCTGACTTCTACAATCCTTCATTCTCCTCTCTGCAGGGTTCCCTGAACTCCATCTAATGTTTGGTTCTAAATCTCTGCATCTGCTCACATCAGTTACTGGATGATGCCTCTCTGGTGCAAACCAACCTAGGTTCCTATCTATGAGCACAGCAGCCTTTGCGTGCATACATCTATTTATTGCAAGTAAGATAATGTGTCAAGTCTGCAGGTAAAAGGCAAGGTAAGCCGAAATGAACTAGAATTAGTGTTTGATGCCCTGTGAGCCCAAGTATGATCTCAGAATCTACTTGCTCCTAACTAACATTCTTACATTGAAGTGAGCTGTACCAGAAATATTACTTAGAAACTCCATAGTTATTTGATAGCAAGCAATGGTTATTGATGTCCATTTTCTTTATTTACTTGTCTAAGTATGGCATATTATGTAACTAGTCTTCTTCCTCACACTCCTAGTCAAAAGCTAATAACAGTGGGTACCGTAGCATCCACTCCATTCCAAATTAAGTGCTGCAAATTGATGTCTTTTATTTTAACCAATAATTTCTGTGTCCAAACTGTGCCTTCTCCATCTAAGCCGAGACTCGGGAGCTAAATAACTAACTGTCCGAAATTGAAAGTGAAGGGAAGAGGGGATGACCAGTTCCTTGGCCAGCTGATGTCTCATTCCCCATGGAGCTGAGCTGGAGCTGCTCACTTCTTACATCATCTCCATCTGGGATTTGATTTCATTGTGTTGAACTTACCTTCCATGATGTTAGTATTGACTTAACCCAACATGTTTGCTTTTAAAATATTACTGTTTTTTTCTTTTATTCTTCTCTGATACATTACATCCTGACAACAATTTCCCTTCCATCCACACCCAGTCTTTCTCCCCACCTCTCCTCTCCCCAAGACATATTTCCTTTTTGTTCCCTCCCTAAAAAAAAAAAAAAAAAGATCAGACCTCCAGACCTCCAGAGATAACCAGTAAACATGACCTAACTAGGTACACTAAGGCTGGGCACAAAACCCTCATATCAAGGATAGAATAGCAAACCAACAGGAGGATAAGGGTCACAAACACAGGCAAAAGAGTCAAAAACACCCCCACTCCCACTGTTGGGAGTCACACAAGAAACTAAGCTATACAACCATAAAGTACATGTAAAGGACCTTGCTCAGACCGTTACAGGGTCTGTGTTTGTAATCTCTGTGAGCTCCCATGAGCCCTGCACAGTTGGTGCTGTGGGCTGTGTTCTTCGTTTGGTATTCTTATCTCTCTGGCTCCTACAGTCCTTCTTCCCCTCTTCTTCAGAGTTCCCCTGGCTCTGCCTAGTGTTTGACTGTGGATCTTTGCATCAGCTCCAATCAGTTGTTGGGTGACACCTCTCTGACGACAACTGGCCTAGTCACCCATCTGAGTATAGCAGAATGTCATTAGGAATCACTTCATTGACTTTTCTCTCTCTCTCTCTTTTTTTCTTTTGTGAGTCATGTTTGGTTCTATCCTGAGTCTCTGGGCCATCCTGCCTCTGATTCCTGGCCATCCAGGCAGTATCAAGCATGGGCTCCCTCTTGTTCTGTGGGCCTCAAGTTGGACCACACTCCCAGAAGTTCTCCACCACCATTACCCCAACACATCTTCCAGGCAAGACAGATAGTAGGTCAACTGTTTTGTGGCTGGGTTGTTATAGCAATCCCTAGCTATAGAAGATGGCCAGTTCGGGCTCCACATACATCCCCATGACTAGGAGACTTTGCCATGGTCACACTCGTAGATTCCAGCGAGTTTCCATGCACTAGATTTCTATGTCACCCTCCAAAAGCCCTCCAATTTCAGTTTTCTCTTCCAGTACCCCCACCCCTGCCTGATTCTTCTCATTGCTATTAGTTTCCAGACCATCCTCCCTCCCCTTGTTGTTTAGCCTGTCTGAGTCTGTAGCATGATTATCTTTTGCTTAGCAGTTAATGTCCACTTATAAGTGCATACACATTATGTTTGTCTGTCTGGGTCTGGGTTACCACTCTTTCTTAGCAGCAAGTTTCAGATATAAAATGTAGAAACAGTTGCAAAGAAACAATGCAAATAAAACCCAGCTGTATTAATTATTAAAAAAATAACGTATACTATGGTGCATCCCTTATTTGTTGGAAAATTTATCAGATCAGTTAGCAGATAAAAGAATAATAAACAAGTGCATCTATACAGGTGAAAACATCAGTTGAATGTCAGCGTGCCTTTCACATGCCTATGTCTTAGTTCTACATTTACGAAAAAACAATCTCACATAGACGGCTCACTTTGCCTTCCTCATATAGACCCATCATGAGCTGCTTAATCCTAGGCATGCTCCTATCATTGTATCTGCAGAGATCTCTAGTGATTGAAAATATTTTATCTGCAATACTCTATAAATGTAATACATTTCCTATGGGTATTCATACATAGCTTCAGAAATCTAAGATAACTGAGCCTCATTAAATGGTTGGGACAGAGACACTAAAACACAAGAATAATAAATGACTGATGCCTAAAACTACGCTGTCAGGTTGAGATCTCACACTGTCAAACAAAGCAGCAGGACGACCAGTTTCATTTTTAAGCATCTATAAGTTGTTCAGGAAGCCCACAGAAATGATTTAGAAACCAGAACCAATAAGGAAAGAACTGAGGTGAAATAAAAATTTAATATTGCACATCTACAAGGTACCTACTACAGTATTAAAATGATGCGTGTTTGGCTCACAATAGTCTCATTGCAGCCTCCTTTTCAAAGGGGAAACTGAGGCATGGGGAGAGAACAGGATGAGATACAAGGCCCAGGAATTGTACTTCTTATGCTCTTGACTAATGGGACTTTAAACTCCCCTTCAGATGGAGACCAAGAAATCATATTATACATGGCGTCAAAATGAAAGTGCTGATCAGAATTCCTTGCTAGACCTCCATCACAGTGAGAAAAAAAATTCCGTCTAAAAAGAAATATTTCTTGAAGCATATCCCAGGCCACTTTCCCCATATACACTTTCTCATTTCATTTTATTTAAGACTTTGATAATTTCCTCCAGGGTAAATGCACAAGTGACCCTGGCTGTGCATTGAATGTACATTTAGGATCTTTCCTTCCGTGTTTCCACTGTAGCTTGTATATACTTATCTACGCTTACATTCTCCATTACATAAATATATTTCCATTTATGTGTCTGTCTTTTTGCTATACTCTATTATCCTTGGTCTTTCTACCTCATATATAAGATAGCTTACAAACACTTGTAAGACATACAACTGAATGATAAATTATGTATTTTGTTATATTTGTCAACTCAAGCTGTATCAAACAATAAAACATGAATACATGTGGTAAAAGAAGGGCCTTTTTTTCCACTCAAAAATGGTTGGTAACCATTTCTTTCCAATCCATTAGCATCCTTGGACATGCCAGCTTTAACATAAGGTCAACTTCCCTAAATTATCACTGTACGGCAAGTTATAATTTGCAGGGTTATAAAAATCCACTTTCATATGCAGGAAAAACATACCATCTTTTTCCCAATAGAACTAACAGGCTTCATGGCTTTATTCTTTATTTTTCACAGATTAACCTAAACCTAGCTGAAGTGCCCATCCCTATGTATAACGGAGATTAGAGTTAGCTAATGTTCCTAATTCTTACCCTTGTACTGCTGGTGTATCCATTTTACTTCTGCCACTTCGTTTAAGACCCAAAGAAGGCTTAGGGTAGATGCTGAGAGGCAATCAAAATCATATATAAGAAGGAAAGAATGGCCAGGGGCCATGTCCAAAAGTCTGCAGTTACATTCTGACTAGAGAGATTCACAGGCTTCATCTAACAAACAAATAAAGGAGGCGATATTAGTGGCCATGTCAGAGAAGAAGCAGGTGGCAATTGAGGTTCAGGAGATCGGCCCACCAGGAAGCAAAGCCCTGATGGGTGAATAAGGGATAGGAAAGACATGTAAGACTTTGTCCCCAGAATGTCTCTTGCTACTGCTGTGTCTTTACATATTTAGCACTGCCATTTTTCTCTGGTATCTGGCATGGTGTAAATGGGTATGGAGGGGATCCCCACTTCCTTTCATTATCTCATGTGAATATCCCATTCTACTGGACAGTTTCTACCTGTGAATTATTATGAAGATCATTACTTCTTATGTTGTATGTAATCTCCATCCTTGGAGGCTCCTCCCCTTTCCCCTTCCCACCAAACTTTGCTCCTTCCCAGGAAAGGTCAAGACCACCCAAAGGCTATTTAACTGCTCCCCCCAAAAATAAATATGTGGTTTTCCCTCTTCCTCTCTAGTGGTCGCATAGGTGGCTTTTCGTTTCCCCTCAGGGCCACCAGGGAGCACAGGTGTCTAATTAAACCTGGATATATTTTAATTTGGTCTGATTTAGTTTGATTGGGATTATTTTGCTTTGGTGAAGTGGCTAGGTTAGGAAATATTCCTAACATCTTGGAGGTTCCACTGAGCAAAGACTTTATGCAATCACAGTATTAGCTTAAATAGAATTCTGATGATTGGATTTTTTAATAAATATAACATGGCAATGTGCTAGAGGTTGATTTAGTGGGAAAATTAATATAGGTAAAAGCAGGATATGTTATTGCTCCTGCCCCTGATAGAAGCAGGGACTACAGAACATAGATAATAAGAACAAGGAAGTCTCAAGCAGCAAGGACTCATGAGACCACTCCCTAACTATAACCTCAGTAGCACAGATAGTGAGAGAAACAATTAATAAATGGGAACTCCTGAAACTGAAAAGCTTCTGTAAAGCAAAGAATATAGTCAACAAGACACAATGACAGCCTACAGAATGAGCAAAGATCTTCACTAACCCCAAGAAATTGGTCATTAAAGGAACAAATAATCCAATAAAAAATGGAGTACAGACCTAAACAGAGAATTTCCAACAGAGGAATCTAAAATAGCTGAAAGACACTTAAGGAAATGTTCAACATATTTAGTCATCAGAGAAATTCAAATCAAAACAACTTTGAGATTCCATCTTAACACCTATAAGAATGGCCAAGATCAAAAACACGGATGACAACTCACACTGGAGAGGTTGTGGGGTAAAGGGAACACTCCTGCATTGCTGGTGGGAATGCAAGCCTGTACAACCCCTTTGTATATCAATATGGTGATTTCTCAGAAAATTAGGACTCCTGAGCTTGTCTTGAGGAACTATATAGGCTGTGGCTTTAGGTTAGTTATTAAATGAAGCAACTGAATTCCAGAAGCTAGAGTAGTCGAATTCTTTTAATCTTAATGTTGTAAGATGTGTTCGGGGTTTCAGTGTGCATCAGAGTTAAAACAAAGCTTTAAATAATGACTTAAGGTAAGGTTAAGATGTTTTTGTTAGTGGCTTTGAGGTGGAAAATCTTGGGGAACAATTTAAGGTTTAGAGAGGCACACTTTTAATAGTGAAATGAGGGACTCCTTGGAGTCAGGGAACAAAACAATGGCAGCTGGCTATTGCTGATTGATGTATCTTTCTGGTTCAGATGGGTTGATAATCAAAGGTGGTGATTAGTTCCTTGTACCCATTTCTTTCCTAGGCTTCCCGATATTAAAAAAAAAAACCAAAACTGTTGATACACCTTGAGGAATTAAAGTAGAGCTGACCAATTGTTTTTCCTATATGAAGGTTTAGATCTGCGATCTTTTTAAAGATTTTTATAAGTTTACTCTTTCAGATAAATAATAAAGCAATTGTTCCCTTCCTTGTAACCACAAAATGCAGCCTGACAGTAAAAGAATTGACTGAGAAAAATACCTTGCTTGCTTATACTCTGTTAATTCATGGCAAGTTTTCTGGACATGGATGTGTGTGAGCTCTTGGAGATAATATGTTTTTCACCTGTAATATATAAAATATTTAATCCTGGAAGAGGCATGGAAAACATTTTGCTTTTTACTTGTATATACATGATTTACGTGTAATGATTATATTGAAGTAATTCACTTAAAAATAGAATGCAACCACATAGCAATTTTTATACAGGGTATAGAAACTATAAGAATATATCAACAGATAGAGGTAAGAAAAGAAATAAAGATATGAGAGAGAGAAAGATAAAAAAGACCCCAAAGGGGTGTGTGTGTGTGTGTGTGTGTGTGTGTGTGTGTTAGTCTTCCAGACGGAAAAGTCTGAATGAGTAGTCTGCCAATTCTACGGCTTCCCCTCAATTCCTGAGCTGCTGAAAGCTGGTTCTCACAGCAGCGACTTCTCTGTGTTTGTCTCAGTCTCCTTAAGACGCAGGTGCTTTACAGTAAACATAACTTTGTTCTTACAGTTCCGGGAGCTAGTATGTCCAAGATTAAGAATGGGCATCTGACGTGGGCCTTCCTGCTTGTACTATCGCATGGCTAAAGTGGAAGGGCCAAGAGTGGCAAACTTAAAGAAGATGGAAAACATCTCTTTATCGAGGACATACTCCCGTGTTGGCAGCAGCAAGGTGTGACTTAATAGCACTGCAGTGACAGTTAAATTTTGATTAAAATTTATTCACTTAAACCAAATTTTAATTCAGTTTGTTTGAATCACTCTAGCCATGACTCAATGTGGTAGCATGAGATTCTGCCCGCTGTTTTAAACCCTTCTGTCACAGTGATACCTAGCAGGCAATGGGGTGCTATGTTCGACTGTCTTACTGTACGTAGTTCTAGCCTTCTTCCACAGCTCGGGAAAATACAGGAATTCTCAAGAGCCTCCACTTCACTGACAATCTCACAATACCCTTGACAACTGGGCCAAGGAGTCCTCTCCAAATCAGAGGATCCGGTTTTCCCAAAGGGTGTCTGGGACAGACAGGAAATGGTTGTTAACCAAATGACTCACAAGCTGAATCACAAAACAAGAACCATTTGGGGAAAGGTCGCCCCTCTTGGGCTGCAACTGAAGAATGTGTTTCCAGTTAAGTAGATGCCCTGAGGCCGGAGGGAGAAGAAGCCAAACCTGACCAGCCATGCCCTAGCAGCATCATGGAGGCTTGTCTTACAATGGCTCACAACCCAAGCATCCCTACGCCATTAGGCTTTTACATCTTAAAATTCCCAAGGAACCATCCCCTGGGAAATACCAGAGAGAAACTATGATACTTCCTAGGTGCCAGGAACCCAAATTATGATGAAGATTTCAAGGAAAGACTAGCCGTCCCCCGCAAAAGATGGCATTTTAAGCCATCTCAGAGGCTTCACAGCCAGTTCTTTCATTTCTTTTCTTCTTCGTAAGAATTTGCACATAGATTTCTACTGCCCTGCGGTATTTATTTGCATTATGATTTAAAGAGTTTGATATCTAGAGTGATAAGTCAAATTGTAGCTTCATAAAAGGCAGAACCTGGGAGATTACGTTAAAGGCTGAATGTTGTATTTTCATCTAGATATGCGACCCTATGGTAAAGAAAGTGTTCAGCATCTATCATTTTAGACATATCCACTACCCTCAGACTTTATCTGCCATGGCAATATTTTATCATCCATTCGTTTATATTCTCGTTTACAGAACACATATACACTGACTATCTGCTCTATGCACATATCCAAAGATATACGGTGAACTAATGGAAACTAACGGATTTGCTTTCTGACCTCACAGAATTGTGTCTCAGGTCCTGGTCCTCCCCCCACTAGTTTTGTAAGAAAGCAATTCAGCACGATAAGGGGGCTGGTGCAGCAGAGATCTAAGTGAATTAGGAATCTTTGCTGTTCTCTCCACCTTCCTAGTTGCCCACTGGATTAGCTTTCAATGAGTCTGTGTTCCCTTGACTGTAGACATCTCAAATACAGAGGCTAATCTGCACATGTTTCTGTAGTTAATTGTTTGTTTGCTTAAATGCTAGAAAGTACTCTGCGAGTTAGGCAAATGCCCTACCACTGAGCTATTATCCACAGCCCACTGGCTGCTAAATTATATAGCAAATTACATCCACAACTATAGGGGTAAGAAGGAGATAAAGTCAGTTGCTACTAACAATAACCTTCCCATTCTCTGCTCAATTAACATCCCTGGCTAGGACTCTTACTCTGGCTTAGAGTTCTGTCTTGTATACACTGAACAGTTTGGATACATTCTAATTTATGCCACTGGCATTGAAGTTCAATCATAGTTTTTGTTTAAAGTTACACATTTTAGGAAGGCCAGTTGCTTCAGTTATATGTCAGGTAACTTTGTGCCCCAAAGGGTACATCTAATGATTCTTTCTGTCCGTATCTATACCCTCAATTAAATTGGCATTCTCAGCACTTATGCCTGAGTGTCTAGGAGACTGATAAAGAAAGATTCATGAGGTATCCACATTTAAAGATTCAGCTGTTGTTGGAAGAGGGACCAAGCTAGGGGAAAGGGGGGAGGGGAGGGG
>JAQHUG010000034.1:2116266-2130348 GCA_028555095.1 Dicrostonyx torquatus | reverse complement strand
GACCACATGGTGACACACAGATTATTAGTTATGGGTTAAACTAATATGTTTAAGAGGTTAAAACTAATGGGCCAGGCAGTATTTAAATGAATACAGTTTGTGTGTAATTATTCCGGGTATAAGCTAGCCAGGGCCAAAAGCAGGCCTGTGGCCGGGAGCTGGGAGCCAGGAGCCTAGAGCCAGGGAACACGGCCCTTTCCTCTTAGGTGCTGGGAACACAGCCCACACCTCTTACTACAAACTTCTCCATTGTATGAGCTTTTAAAACCTTTTCTTTATATTTCTGTTCTCTTTGGGTGCCACTAAATGCCTTCTACTCACGTTCTTTATATATGAATTTGTGAGCTGTTTTCAATTTTGATTTTCTTGGGAACAAAGACCTTTTGAATTCTTTATTTAGCTGTAATTGACCAGTCAATGAAATTTTATTTGCTTTATCTTTACAGGTATTCTTTTGGAATAAGATTTTCAACGAGAGCTAATAGACAATGGGAAACCTGAGTTTCTTGCACTGTATAGAATCCTGGAGAAAAGTTCCAGGAAGATAAAATGACAAGAGACACTGACAATGTGCAAGAAAAAGAAAGAAAGAAAATTTTATCTCCATGAAAGGAGCGATATCATGGTGGATTGTAACAAATTCTCTAGACGATAGATTCCTACCATGCCCTTGTATAGTACAGATAGTCTATATTTTGCAGAAAACTGAGCCTCAAAACTAATTTTAAAATAATCAGTGTTTCAGCTTTACCCAATGTACACAAATACACAGCACATTAATAAATGCAATATTATTTTTAGAAATTAAGGACTCTAAAATAAGGACATAACATGACATGATTTGGGCATAACAATCACCACGGGCCTGAATTCACTTAATTTCACAATGAGGGTTCAAATGGTTAAAAAACATTATTTTATTTTTAAAAGCATAGTGAAGAAAAGCTGGTGCTTAAATATTAGTTGATCGTATTGACTTGCTACTTCATCTTACAGTAAAGAAGTACTTGTGTAGTAATTGATTGCAAAGAGGACATTTCAAAAATTTCAGCTTTGGTAATCCCCTTAGTGTTTGGACTCAGAAAACTTTCCATAGTGCAGGGATTCTGGTTTCTATATCTTTCTTCTTCCTCTTTACCACTTTCCCCAAAATTCTTGGCATAATGTCACTTATGGATATTTTTATGACAGATTCCCCCTTTTGGTAGCAGTAGCAAAAATGACAGAGTACTTTTGACATCTGAAATTACTTGAATCCTATCTCTAATTATTATTACATGAATCTTGAGACAGAGATTTAATCTTCTGATTTTAATATTCTTATCGGCTAAGTAATCTTAACATTATCTAAGGACTCAGTGTTTCTTAGTGATGTTTTATAGATAAATGCATTTTAAGGTATTAAACATATCTTAATATATTAACATATGTAATTTTGAACATAGGAATTAAAGATTCAAACATAGCGTTTGCTATGTAGGAAATGTCTAGAAAATATTAATTCTCTGCTCATTGTCCAAAGTACTTTGGCACGTTAATTTGCTTTCCTGTTTACTTATAATCACCCACTGATGCAAAGGAATTTAAGAATGTGAACAATCTATCTGATGGTGCAGAAGACTCAGAGCAATCCTAAGGGTAGTGTAGCCCAGATGACATGTAAGTAAAAGTAAGTCTGTCAACACACAGCTACTGTCCCTGTGTCTGTGGCTTACAACCCAGATCTGATTATCAGCAGAGTGTGTTGCATGAAGTATTATACTACTCTCTTTTTTTGACTAAAGAAAAATATAGTGTGTCAACTACACAAAGTTCATGGCTTTCCTCCCAATCCACTGTGATTAGCTTATGAATTAACAAAGGGTTTCAATGGCTCTTATGGGAGATTTATGTTTACCAATGTCAGGGAAATTTCTAGACTGTAAGTGAAAAGCTTTTTTTTTTTCCCAGAGGGATATGGTTAATTCAAAAGAATATCCACATACCTCATATTGTCTTTTACCCTTCAAGAAAATGTAACTCCCTCTTTATTACAATTTGAGGAATAATTTTTATCTTCATAGAGATTGCCAGTATTTAAGGAGTCTCAATAAGTAAGCCTTTGCAACAGAAACAGTTGTCATAAGCTTTAGGGTAAGATACAACTTGTTTATCATGAATGAAATCTATTGGAAAATGTAAGAAATAGAATCTTAGAAAATACCAAATATAAATTAAAATATAATCTTGGTAATTACCCATGAGAAGAGAAACCAGTTACTATACACATGTTAAACTGATTGCTATCCATCAATAAAATTTCCCCTTTAACTTCTTCAACTGCTGCCCTTGCTTCAGATCTTCTGCCCCACCTCTGCTTCTTGTCATGGTTCAGAAAGCACATTTAACAAGGCCACAGAAGCAGCGATGCAGTTAACACAAGCAAAGCCCTCCATTCTAGCATTTTAATCCTTGCTCCAACGTTCAATTGTAAGGTGACCTCTGACTTTTTTTTTTTTTAAAAAAAAAGAGGATTATGGTGTTGCGATAGTTTTTAAAAATCTTCTAATTGCTCTTAAAATCACTTTGAAACTACAGGGAGGAGAGGTACTTTGCTATAACACAGATGATCCTCGCTGTTCTTCAAGATTGTCATTTGTCAATATCCCCTATTAAATCTATAACCAGATAAATACAAAATATTGGATCAGGTTATTGTACCTGCTGACCAGTGAGTTCAGTATTTGTTGTCTGTCTTTCAAGCACAAGCCTTGATAAATAAAAACAAAGCACAGAAACTTGTTTATACCTAAAAGACATCTGTCTTGCAAAACAGATTTTAATTTATCACGGTGGAATATCACATAAATGAAATTATCAGAATGCAAATAATATACAAAAAGAATTTGAATAAAGCACACACTGCTGAAACACTATTGGAAAGAACTGAGTAGTTCATAGTTAACAAAATTTTCCAGAAAGTGGTGCTAGGAAGAAAGCAGCACAGGAGGAAAAGGGAAGCTTTAAGGTCTTCCTACGTGGAGAAGAATAGATTCAAAGAAACTGTTGAGAAAGAAGGGCATGGCCAAGATTACGGATGTATTTGAAACCATGGCAGATTGAAAATGTTTAGAATAAGCAAGACATAGATCACAAAGGGCCTTGCAAGGACGAATCCCTAGAAGACAAACTGTAAGTCAAGACAAGCGGAGAGAATGGAGCTGGTGGAGAGTCAAACAGTAGGAGAACCACAAACAGTCCAGTGAAGAGAAGAGCACACGCAGGACAGTGCACAGGGATTCAGAAGAGTGAAACAGACTTCGGGAATGCACTGCAGCAGAAGTCTTCACTGCGAACGTTTCCCGTTCTTCTACTGAAACTGATGCTAAAATGGAAGGATCCCTGGGTATTTCCGAAAAGTTAAATTATTTCAATTTGTATTCTGTATTTCATTGGTAAGCAATAACTTCCCAGCCAACTGGCTTCTGGAAAAACACACTTCAACTAAAAACAATTGTTAATTTTTATCTCATTCTCACTAATGTGAAATTGTCCCAATCATGTCTTTAATAAAATATGAAATCAATACATATTACCAACAACTTTTAATCTTTTCATTATCTGCCTATTTTGTTTTAATATGCAAAGCTTAAATCTAGGACTAAAGGATATTAACTTGCTGTACCCAGTGATCTAAAGTCTTTGATGGGGAGCAACACAGACCAAAAGGGCACATACTCTTTCTGCCAGAAAGAGCCAGACCTTTTTTTGCATTCTGGATGAAGAGAAGGGAGTTCTGAAAGACTTTTGTACTTTTTTGTTAGTTTGTTTATGGTTATGTTATGGAAATAGAACCCAAGTCCATATACAAGCTAGGGAAGTGCTCTACTATTTGCTCTAGTCCCAGAACCAGCCGGATCCATTCATGGATAAAGCTCTCTCTCCCATCCTCATTGATTCAATGGTATACTATGTTGTTATGTGGCAAAGGAGTAAGTTCACAGCTATGGGCCAAATTCTCTTGCTGTAGAAATACCCCAGATATATGTCAGATTCCTCACTCCTGTTTCCTATGTTACTAAGAGAAAAAGGCTATAATTACCAAGAAAATGTCAACATTCAAGTTTTTATTTCAAATTTCAACTGTAAGTTATTATCCCTCCCCAAAGAAGTTTGATAATCTGACACTAGTCTAATATATCACATACAGAAGAGTAGGTTATTAATGACTTTGTAGAGTACCAAAGACAATTTTTCTTAAGTACAGACAAGGCACCCATAGCCAAAAGAAGCCACTATGTTGTTTATCTGACACAATTCAGTTGAGGCTGTGATCAGACAGAGGTTTTAAGCTTAAGAAAATTTATCATGAGATGACCTCCCTTATTGGCGATCCAACACAGCGAAGGCACCCATAAAGCCATATAACACAACCTTACTGAGTCGCAGTTATATATACAGACATATATAACAACAATAATAAAACTATCCATATCCTCCATTTTCCTCTTGTAAATTTAATACTCATTACACACTCAGGGAATACTCCCTGTCTTCTGGATAGTAAATTAAGTTCCATCTGAATCCATACCCATTTTCTTCTTGTTCACAAGTTGTCCATTCTAAGGCAGTGCCTCCCTTGGAGCGGGTTACCATTCTGTCTATCACAACCTCACTTTTCCCATAGTCCGTGAAGTCACGCTTGGTATCCTACAACTTCCAGAAGAGTAATAATCTTGAATACTTCACTTAGTATGCAGTTCTTTACATATGAAAAGTATTTTCCATTATGTTTACTAATACATTGTGTATGGTATCATGAAGCCCTGCATCATAAAACTTAAACCAAAATAGCGTAAAGCTCCCATACTGAGGGGGATGCAAAATGCCATCTTGAACTGGATGTCTAGTGCCTTGCTAAAATCTGGAAATGTCTAGGAAGCTACACCCATGAGCCTAAACATGACATGAACAATTAATCAATAGACATACTGTCATGAAAGGAGGAAATTCCATGGCACCTCACCCCTAGACAAAGAACTACATACAGGCAGCCAGCCAATGACTGCTGAGAGGAGAAATACTTGTTCCTCGGAATGAGCCTCCTGATCCGTTATCCTATTCTAAGAGGTCAGCCCTGAAGTCACATATATGCAAACAACAGTAGTGAGTGGATTGTATTTATGTATATTTATATATACATAAAATTTACATATTTATATTAATAATGTGCACATATATAAAAATAACAACCCACTGAGTAGTTTTGTTTGTATGTATATGATTTCAGGGCTGGCCACTTGAAATAGGATGACAAAATATTATATTATATATTTTAAATATATTAGATATGTAAAATAAAAATACTAAAGTTATATATATGAATATGTGTATGCACATATATATGTATATATATGTGTGTATATATGTGTTATATATGTATATATAAACATATATATATAAATTAAAGAAATATAGGCCATGAATTTGAAAGGGAGTGTGGAGGGGAGTGTATGGAGAGAAGAAAGAAAAAAGGAGAAATCATGCATTTGTGTTTTATCTTTAAAAAATCTATAAATACAAAAAAATTATTTTAGTCTGTTAGAAATCTACCACAACACAGAATAGAAATAAAGCTTTAGGAAAATGATACATCTAAAAGAATGATATATTTTGTTCAAACTATTCAAGTGGAGTAACAGGGATTGTGATCTAGAAACAGTGAACGATGACAATAGCACAAAATGTGGACAACAGTTGAAGGCCATCGGTGAAAAGGAACAGGAGGATCTAGAATAAGGGGGCTTCTGGTGTTTATTAGCCACACGATCTGGATAACTTAGATTTCAGAAGTCAGTCTGTAGCCTTGCAAGTGCATAGTTAACATGTTCTGTGGCCGGATGTGCCCTCTCAACATAAAGGAAATGAGGCTTGTTGTCAAGGCCAAGGTAACTGGTGGTCATTAGAAACAGACCACAGGCCAGAACCAATCCCTGCCCTTTTGGTCTCATGGTCTGTCTACCCAGAGGTGGGCAGAAAATAATCCCGTATAGTAATATTGGATTGGAAAATTAGAAGAACTCTAAAGAATGTGCAACCGCTGGAGAGATGGCTCAGCGGTTAAGAGCACTGTCTGTTCTTCCAAAGGTCCTGAGTTCAATTGCTAGCAACCACATGGTGGCTCACAACCATCTGTAATGTGATTTGGTGCCCTCTTCTGGCCTGCAGGCACTCATGCAGACAGAATACTGAGAATACTGTACACATAATAAATAAATAAATCTTAAAAAAAAAAAAAAGAATGTGCAATTAGAAGAGGTACAAAGACTGGGCCACACTAGAGAAGACAGGACTTCAAGTTGCAGTACAAGAAGTGGAATAACACTGAGGAAATAATGTTGTACATAGGTCCAAATTAAGATGCGGCCAAAGAGCAGGAGGGCAGAGAAACACTTCTCACAGCCTCTAAAGCACTCTGTGGTGATTTCTGGTTTGCTTCATAAATTACATTTATTTATTTATTGTGCTTACATGCCACAGCAGGCATATAAAAGTCAGAGGAAAACTTGTGGAATTTGGTTCTCTCCTCCCATCACGTGGGCCCTGTGGTGGAACTCAAGTTGTCGGGCTTGGTAGCAAGTGACTTTGGAAGCCCTCTGTATCTTCCTCTCAGTAGTCCAGATTTCCAGTTTACTTGTTTGTTAAGTTATTTACTTAATTTCTGCTCTACAATTGGAAAATACATTTCATAAAAATTCATATTAGGTACTTGAAACTGAGTATTGTGCTCCACCAGTGTAGCGACATAAGAACATGGTTGGCTCTAACACTGTGCCAGCCTATTGAGGCCACCATAACTAAACGCCATACACTGGGTTTCTTACAAAGAACACAAATTCATTTCCAATAGTGCCTTCCACTTCTAAAACCAACTCACCTGCAGATTCACAAAAGTCCTGTTTCTAGGACCACAAGGATCATTTTTTCTTGTGACATTAATGGTGAAGGGGATACAGCAGATTTTCGAAGCCTGTCATAAAGTCCTGAACCCTGTCAGAAAAGCTCCCCACAACCCACCCACATCCCTACATCCAAACAACATCACACGGAGCCAGGCTTCCTCTGTAATATATGAACTTAAAAATCCAGGAGGCATGGAAAATATGATTGCCCAGTCTACAGAAATCATAGAGTCTTCCTCAAAGGAACATTTAGAAGAAATTTATCTGACATTTCAGTTCTCGGTGTGAAGCCCAAACAGATGTCTCTTTAGCGATCAGTGCTTGCTGTGATTTGACAGAATTGTTTTCTGAGAATACATCCTGTGCAATTTAACAGCACCTCCCCCTAAGAAAGGATTCTGGCTTGTGATTTAAAGTTCATAGCTCACTGTTTTGAAATTATGAGGAAAAATGAATCTTTAAAATTATATTATTACATCTCTACTTGCTAGTTTTTGTGATCTTGGTACATCATTCTGGATCACCTAGAACTTGCCATATATATCCATGTATATAAGGATGGCCTCAAATTTGCAGGATTCCTCTTTCCTCTACCTCCCAAGTATTGGACTGTAGGCAAGAGTTACCATACCCAGCTTAAGTGAAAAACAGTGGCACATGCCTGGATGCTTAGACCCGCAGCACGTATCTCCATCTTCTTTCCCCTTGGAATAGATCCCTGGCTTCTGTTCCTCTTGTGTTTCTCTGTCTATCGCCAGTCGTTTTCTTACCACCCCACCCAGACACTGATGGCGACTCTTGCTCTCTTGCACCCAAGCACCGCCTGTCCTCTGCTTTTCGGGCCAGCGATCTTTCCACACCCAGGCAGTGTTTGCACACAGACATGAGCCTCCGGGGAGGATCCAGGTCTAGCAGTTATGAACCCTGTGGCAAAGCACAGCGGTGGTGGCCTCCGCCTTGGCTGGCAGCCCTTGTGGGTTCTGGAATCCAAGCCTCCTGCTTACTTCCATCCCAGGATTTGCAATTTTGTGAAGGTTGCAGCATGGGGCATCGGGAAGGATAGACCTGCTTCCTGTCCTTAGAGTGAACACGAAGTGCGTGTCTGAAAACAAAAACAAAAACAAAAACAAAACAGCAACAGCAGAGCCAATCAGCCAGTCAGGGCTGAGGCTAACCGGTCCTGAGAGTCTGCATTTGTCCAGCCAGCATCCCCTGCCCCAGGGAATGTACTATTAAATAACAAATAAAAAGCACCATGACAGGTCCCAAGTGAGAGCAGGGAAGAAAGGGAAAAGTTTCATGTTTTATTACACGGAGTGGCATTTTTCCAGCTTTTTGAATAAGGGACCCCACATTTTCATTTTGCACTGAGGCCAGCAAATTATATGGCTAGCCCTGCCTGTAAATCACACACTAAATCATATTTTACTCATTATGCTGGCGGTTGGGAAAACCAGAACAAAACTTACAGCCCACCTTGAGCAAAATATCAAAGAATCCATGGTACACAGTTTGAGTAATAAAATAGCCTTACACCTGTCTTATGAATTTATTTCTCCTGATTTCAGTTCTCGTCATCATTTCTTCATGAATCTCTAAAGAGGGGAAGTCTTACTTCACATTTATCTGTAGAAAACTTAAGCCTTTTGCCTGATCATCCACAGAATAGATATTTATAAAATAATTAGAAAATACAACAATTGTGAACCTATACTATTCTTAAACTTACTTTCATTAACTTTTCATGTGTTTGTTCATATTCTTTCCCCTCCCCCAATTCTGCCACGCTCCCTACCCACTCCAGGTTCCCTGCTCACCTATCTTCATGTTCTCTCTCTCTCTTTCTCTTTCTTTTAAGAATTGAGAAAAGTAGCATTTTTCTTGGCTTTGCTTAATTTTCTGGGAGGGTTGTGGTCATGTGGGAGCTCACCGTGCCTCCAGATGGCACTTCTTCAGTATACCCATGGATGTGAAGCTGGACAGGAAGTCTCCAACTTCCCAACCGGGCATGCTCCGTGATGTCATCACACATGGCATCGATCCCATTGTGCACAGCTTCTTCCCAGTACTATGAAGACAGCGTATAAGGGTGGTCATTGTGTGAATACAACTTCTTGGAACTGGATGGCAACCTACTTTTATAAATAAAAACCAGGCTGTATTTCGTGGCCATAGCACACCAAACCTTTAAAGTAAACTCTATGAGAACATTCAGAACTTACTACAGCTAGTGGCTTCTGAACCTGTAATCCTCTGAACGGATACTGTCAACATTTAGGTTTGTGGTGGAAATAACTCATCCAAAGAAATGCTTAGAACACCTACTACACGCTAATGCCCAAATCTAAAGCCATCATTCACCCACTCATGGTGTCTCAGCCCTCACAGGCGACAGACACATGTGTAAAATCAGACTGATAAGCAGTAAAGGAAATGTCTAGGACTGGATATTGCAGGCGAACGTTGGGAAGAATGTGAAGCTTTCTTCAGATATGGAGATCAATGCACGTGACATATCATGGACATACTACAGAAAAGCCTCTCAGAAAATCAAGTATTTAAGATTCTAAACAGAGTCAATTGTCCCATATACTGAAGAGAAAGAGTAAATATCTGATAACATGATAATACATATTCACATACATATATGCATGCACACACAAACATATATATATATGTATATGTTGTGTTTGTATATACCACACGCACACACGCGCACACACACACACACACACACACACACACACGCCTGAAAAAGAAAGGAACACGTTTGCATGATATCCTGGAAGAATTAGCCAGATTCAGCACGGGCCCCTTTACTGCTCTCACCCTCAGTCGAGATGCTCCCTCTGGTGGTCACCACGTACAAAGATTCTCAACAAAATCAGAACGCGTAGAAGAAATTTAACGAACTTCAAGTCAGGTAGGCAGGCTGAAGTGTAGTGGGTGGGTAAAGGCAGTAGGGCATGGTAGATTGCTATAAAGACTGTGGAGAAGCAGAACGGCAGGGGGAAGACCAGTCCGTGCTGATAGATAAGAAATTCAAAGCCTGAACACTTGATCCAGCTCACTCTCCCCAGACACACGCTACAGACAGTACTTTGCTCCCGACAAATAACAGGCTGACCACTGTCTATGATGAAAGTTGGAAATTAAAAACAGCATTTTATCTTCTCTACACAGTCATAAATCCCCAAGAAATATTGGAACTGGACCAATGAAGTCCCCTTTGTCAAAGGAGACCCCCAAGATTTTTTCCTGTCATCTACACCCAGGCCTCTCTTATATGAAGGCTTGTCTCTGTGTGACAGCCCTGAAGTCGGTAAGCGATCCCATCTTCAACACTCTGAGTATGGAACAGTTATAGATATTAGCTCTATTGGTACATAAGTGTTCTTTGGAGACCATGGAGCAGGGAATGGTGCATGGGGATGGTGGAAGTTATATAAGCCTACTCCATTCAAGCAGTGGTTTTCCAGAAAAATAAACCTGATCTTTATTGGCAGAAACACCTCATAGGGCACATCTTCTGCGTGAAAATTTGCATTGTAGGAAGTGGAGGCTTCCGTGGGTTGCAGGGGTAGTTAGCTTTGGGACTGCACTACCATCATCACATCCCTGCCTTAATTTAACCCCATTAACTAGAAGAAAACCATGTGAGAGAGGCTTGAGCTTGGAGGTGGGGCAAGGCTTCCTGAATGCCCTTTCTAAGAACTCCAACCTTTCCAAGTTGCAAGGGTCTCAAGAACTCAGCCATGGTTTGACATTAACCAAACTTTCAAATGACTTTGAGGGGAGGAAAGCAGAGAGGAGGGGTGTATTTTGGGGTCAGATAAATCAAAGCACATTTGGCCAGACACTGCCCCCCCTTCATTTCCCAGCACATGTGAATTTCCACGGAAATTGAATCCATGTGTTCCCGATTCATTTACATTTAACTCTTCACAATGCTTTGTAAGCCCTCCAAGAAGCCTTCAGTATACTGAGCAGGGGGGCTGGGCCATGTTAGCCATGCAAGCACCTAACGCATTCAATGAATGGGACCAGGTTTTAAAGACAGCAAACAAAGGTCAAGGGCAAATCTGATCCAGCGTATCCCCCTTAATTTCTGAGCTCAGGCTGCCCACCTTGAATTAGTAAGTATTATTTTGTATGAACCCATTGTGTAGAGAGCCACTAGCCTTAACACTTGCCTGTGCACAAGCCCACTCCTCAACACTGGACAAGAGATTTGTGTTTCCCAACAGTCGTCTTCTTCCTCTCCTCTTTCTTTCTTTTCTGAAGTCAAAGAGCTGCCGCCACTAACCCTCCATCTCTGATAAGAATTGACGAGACCCCAGGGAGTGTGGGAAGTCTCTGGCTTCAGTCGCTTGGCAGGCGTTCCGTGGAGACTGTGATCTTCCTCCACATGCTGAAAATCCCTAGAAATCCTTTGACAGAGAGGAGGTTCAGAAGGGCAGTTTTCCTGTTCTTATGTCTACTCAAAGAAAAACAGCATAAATACAGAAGACAAAAACGAGAGTGGCCACCACATTGCATCCTTAGACAAAGAAGCACCCTTCTTAGAAAGGGCCTTTCCTTTGGGGTGGAGAAGCATTTCCTTTCAGCCTCTTTCCTCAACCCACACATCTGAACACAGCCAGGAAAGGATGCCGACCATCTTCAAATGACAAAAATGTTTTGGGGAAAAGTTAAACATCTTTTATTATCTGATAATAGCTAGGGTACCTAACTCACAAGTAAGGCAAGCTTCTGCAAGATAAATAGCCAGAATTCACACAGAAATACAGTTAGTCCTGCCTATCTTTTCTGATTCTCTGTACCTGCAATACAGTCCTTAGCCTGAACACTGTGGAGAATAGCAAACATTTCTGAGTTGTTTAGTCTAGCTATACTAAAGTCTTTGTTAACAGGACAAACCGTGGTATCAACTTGTAGGGAAATTGTATATTAGCTACTGCAATTTGCTTTTCCCAATAAGTCTTGAAGAATTTGAGTGCTACCCCCATGAGAATTCTGTCTATTTTAATACTAGCACCTACCCCCATTATAAATGTTTTAAAGAGACTACACTGTATTCTGGTCATAGAATGTTAAAACAACAACAACAGCAACAACCTGAACCCATGGTCCCCAGAATGGATGAGGCTCCCGGAGTCTCCACTTTGCATATGATGAAGTGTGTGTCTAGAAATAGTAAGCACCTTTAGTCTCTGAGGCTACTAAGAGTGGGAGCTTGAGCCTGAAGTTAGGTAATCTCATTGGATTAACTTCTGCTCTCAGAAAGCTCAGAATGGGAGCTTCGCTCTCAATTAGATCACTCCAAGTTGAACCATAGAAGTGTCTAACTAATGTCTCAGTTATGGCAAGCGATTCTTTTTGATCCTCTTTGTATGAAATCCCCTCTGCAGACATCCATACACAAACATGCATTAACCGTTTGCATTGCATCCATACTGATATAGTTAAATGCTTGCTTTCACTGCATACCGAATCATTTGTCTAAATATAGATCTAATAATCTACTCCATAAATGACCAATGACTATAACGTCAGAGATCCTCGATGGACAGGTACAGCCTTATTTCTTGCAATTGTTAACCTGGTTTCCTCCTTACAAAATAGTTCATTGCAGAGTATTATTAGGTCCCGGTTTCTTTATGTGTGGGCAATGAAACAAATCACAGCGAATGTGGGACTTTAGGAGAGCCTAGGAGACGGTACAATCCTCAGCAAATGTGACAACTTGAAAACGTCTCATTTCTAGGACACACACATACAATACATATATTGCATTTACATGTGAATATGTATTTACATTTGAAAGTATAATTATTTATACTTGAATGTTCTCAGTATGCAAGCCTTTTTATTCTAAACTGTAAATCACAGCACAAATATTATTTGTTGAATAATATTTCAACAAATATTCAAAAAAAAGCAAAGAAATGAAGCCATTATTGAAGCCGGCTGTAGTGTCTCTCATCTCTATTTTATTTTATTTTTGGTTCTCTGAGCTTTATAGCGTGGGATAAGATGATTCTTTTTTTTGTGAATTAATTTGAAGAGTAGAGACAGGACCACCAGGCAGGAAACCCATGAAGAACTAAGAGGAGAACTGTCATCTCTGCAGGCATGTAAGAACACAGTGGGTTGATCAACCTGACATGATAATCAAGGAAGCAGAGACACAGACTGGAAAAAAAAAACAACTATGCAGCATTTTCTAGCTTAGATTCTTATCTCCCAGGAGATACAGTTTATAACAGAGTCAGTGCACAGAGATCTGATCTGCTCTCTAGTGGTTCTCCCCAAACTCTCCTCTGTGCATGAGTCAGCATGGCAGTTCAAGAGAATACAGATGCTGCTGGAGCCTGGGATGCTGTGCTGTGTCTCACTGGCTGATGGTGATGCTGGACCAGTATGCAATACCAACGGGAGCTTTTGTCCTTAAGATTCAGAGCCCAATAAGGTCAAAGTAAACCACACACACACACACACACACACACACACACACACACACGCACACACAGACCATGGAGTCTGTTTTGTGTTGACAGTTCTGGGGCATGGGGCTTGCTCTGGAATGTGGTTGATATACCTAGTGGCACTCATGGAGAAAATTGATTTATAAAGTTGTGTGGGTAGGGAGGTGAGGGAGATCTGGGAAGAGTTGAGAGAGTAGAAAAAACATAATTAAAATGCATTGCATGTAAAAAAAAATTTAAATCCCTTTTTTAAAAGACTGAGAGCCCAGATTCTGACTTTCTGTGTGTGACTCAGAAGTGCTTCTAGGGCACTGACTGTGTGTTCTCAGGCAAAATATTCCACCTATTCCATTGGTAAACCAAAAGAACAAACACAGGGGCTTTCGTGGTGTTTTCTGTCTTGTGAGCAGGTACAGTTGCATTGCGTCTTACACAGAAATCTTTACAGTTACAGTCACGGAGAGCCTCGCCTCCACATGAGAACGCCTTGCGAGCATTCAAAAGGCTTGTCTTAAAGTAATGTGGAAATCAAACCGTCTTTTGCTAGAAATTAAATATATGAGACACATTTCCATTAATTTGTATAAAAGTCACTGACAAGAGTAGATGCATTTGCATTATCATAACTTTTGATATCAAGACATTGTCCAATT